>QXEO01001369.1:0-231022 GCA_007115705.1 Dactylis glomerata
ATCCTTTTCTAGTATTCCAACTCTTGTAGGTTGGTTCTTGGCATGATAATATTTATTTGCAAATGTTGTGGTTCTTGCAAAGGTCTTATAAAGAAATCTCTTTATTGTATATGTGAGCATGTTGAGATGATTGCATATGATGGGGAGTATATAAAATCATGTTTATGATTCACCAATCCCAATATGCCCTTTAGCAATTTATTGCATATTAATTCCTCAATGCTCTCTCATGTGCAATATAGATAATGTTGCAAGTTGTTCACTTCTTTATTATGCTTGTTGCCTTTCAAAGCATCCCGACTATCTTTTGATCCCTTATTGCTAGTTGTGATGGCTTTGATGATTTTGCGTGGGGAGTTTATTAACATACCATAATGGAAAATGGAGCCTTGAGCTATATATGCTTTCTAGCAAAGCTATTTGGTATATTCTATGACTCTCTCTTGGATATCATGTCTTTCTTAATTTCAACTAACCTCTTGTGTATACATGTTCCTTTGTGGATTGTTCATCATGATTTTTTGTCCACTTAGAAATGTATATGCATAAGAGTGTTAATTTCTTCCCTTGATATCCTCGTTCTTTGCCGACCATCTTTCTTATCCATTTTGTTCTTGATGGTGTTGGTAAGAACTTGATTTATGAGTGCTTGTTTACTCTTTATTGCTTCTTCTCGCACTCATATCTCGTGAATCTTTTTGGACTAAAATTCACTTTGATAAGCGTATTGATTCATTTGTATTCTCTCATGCTCATGGTTGTTTTTTAAATGATATAGAGGCAGTGAGGATTCCATGTTTGTGCATATTGTATTCAAATGCAATGAAAATTCAAATTTATGCATGAACCTTGGGGAGCTTCTTTATTTCATTTAAAGCATCTTGTAGCTCTTATCATCATATCTTCTTGTGTCCAATTGGTTCTTTGGGTCTCTTGATTGCTTGCTTGCTTCATTCGTTGAAGCTTCCTTCACTATGTCATCTTTTTGCAATCTTTGATCCTCAATATGGTTTGACTTCCTCCAACTATTGTTAATTTGATAAGTGCATATGATTTCACTCATTTTTATGAGAAATGCACATCTTGGGGAGGAACTCATACTATATTGGCCTTCTAAATTCCTTCATCCATTTTGGCAATCGTTGCCAATGGGGGAGAAGTTTAGAGGGTTTAAGGGAAATGGTTTTTATACTTAAGTTTGGTTTGTGCTTAAGTGTTTTACCTTTCATGCATCTCTTCTTTGTTAGATGTTTTGCATGGTTGAATATATAGTGTAAACTCCATCAAAGGTTTATCTTGACAATGTATGCAATGAAATTCAAGTTCATCACACGTGCATATATTGTGGGGGAGTTTGCTCTATATATTTTGGTTGCACTCACATCAACCATATTTGTTGTAGTTTATGTGAGTACAATTGATTTTGATATGCGGTAGTAGCTTTGTGTTACTTGACCATATCAAATACAACCTCTTGTATGCAATTTATTCCTGGATAAGTTGCATATTAGTTTCTATCATTCATTATATAAACCCTCTTGTTGAGATTGTCATCAATTACCAAAATGGGGGAGATTGTAAGGGTCAATTGCCCCTAAGTGTGTTTTTGGTAATTAATGACAATCCCTATGGACTAATGTTTTCATTGAGATTTTTATGAAGGAATTGTTCATAGGAATTGCTTGAAGTCCATGTATTGGATTCAAGGCTTGGATGCCATGAAGATAAAGATATATCTTAAGTATTGGCATCAAGATCATTGAATAGAAGAGATGAATCCAATATGATCAAGAAGAAGAAATAAAGATGTTGTTCTTGTGTAGAACTCAAGTATTCCATGCTCTAGCTTATGTGCTAAGCCAAGGAGTCTCAAGATCTTGAGAGTTTGGTTACATGAGAAGAATTCAAGTTATGGCTCTATGTCGAGGTCACGATGGTCTCATGAGTTGAGCCATGGTTGACCAAGACTTAGAGCATGCAATCAAATGAAGAATTCCCTATGCATCTTAAGAGAGATTCGATAGAGCTTGAGTAGATACAAGGTTGACCAAGATGAAGAGAGAATAGTGGAATCAAGTATCTTCCTATGGGCTTACATCAAAAGAAGAATTCAATATGGCCCATGGGAGAATAAAATCAAATGATGTTCTTTATCAAGGTTGAGTTGTGAAAGTTTAAGATAAGCATCTCAAGAAGATCATATGTTTGAAGCTTGTCGTCCATTTGGTGATAATGGACTTGTGAAGATGAGTGTTAACAAAGCTATCCCATAATGGTTTATGGGGGAGCAAATTAAAGTCTTCACGAAGCAACAATGATCAAGTGTAGCATTCCGGCTTGATGAGAGCATGAAGCATCATCATCAAGATCAAGCGGGATGCTCAAGGCAAAGGTATGTCCTTGCTAGGTTTTCCTTTTACCGGTCTCAAGGTGTTTGTTGGGAGACCGGGTTATAGGATAGATAGCCGCACTATCAAGAGGGGCTTTCGGTTGGGTAACTTGATCACATCGTCATAGGGAGCTCAATCCTTTGCATACTTTGCATCTTCCTAGTTTGTTGCTTCTTGGTGTTTCTCCATGTGAGGTTCTTGATCTTGTTGCTAGCTTTCCAACAAGCCCAAGTTCATCGAAAACGGAATCCAAATGCATCGTCTATTGCGTTTTCGAGTTGAAGAGTTTTACCAGTTCTTCACTTTGGAAGGTTTCACACCTCTCCACATTTGGTATTTTTCCTCTTGACATTTCTTGGTGTTTCTCTGCATAAAGTTGTAGTACTTTTTCTAAGCTTTTGAAAAAGTCCAAGTTTGCTAAAAACGGAGTTCGGATGCAAAAGTTATCGCGTTTTTCGTATGAGGGTTTTTGCAGTTTTCCAAATCCGGAGCTGCTCCGGGCTCTGCTCCGGGCTGAGCAGTGCCAATCTACTTACTCCGGAGTGCAATCCGGAGCTGCTCCGGGCTCTACTCCGGAGCGCCCCGAAAACTCTGTAACGGGCAGTTTTCTTGCCCTATAAAAGGGGGCTTCTTCCCCAACGGTTTGATAGGGTTTTCTAAGTGTGTTCTTGAGCTTTTCTCTCACCTCCATTGTTGAATCTCTTGAGCTTGCTCCCTCTCTCTTCCCTCCAATGATTCTTGCATATTTTTGAGGGATTTGGAAGAGGAGATCTAGATCTACAACTCCACCAATCAATTCCTCCTCTAAGTGAGGGGAACCCATTGGATCTAGATCTTGAGGTCATTGGTTGACCTCCACCCTTGTTCTTCCTCTCTAACTCCTCCATAGCATTTGTTGCCTTGGTGGAATTTGGGAGAGAAGGATTTGAGCACTTCCCCTTGTGTTCTTGCTTTGCATCCTTGCATAGTGTTGAGCTCTCCATTACGATTTGTTCGAGTGAGAGACCGTGAGCTTATTACTCTTGGAGGGTGACCTCCTAGTTGGCTCGGTGGTTGTGCCACGGTGTCCTCTTCGTGGAAGATTGTGAAGAGGCTCGGGCTTCCCCTTCGTGGGAGTTGTGAAGTGGTTGTGGAGCTTGTCATCTCCGGAGTGGAGGAAAAGCTAACCATAAGAAGGGGTCCCTAGCTTCGTGGGGGACTCGGAGAAGAAGGTGAGCCTTCGTGGCGTTCGGGGGCCTTCGTGGTTACCCGCATCTCTCCAACGGTGATTAGCTTACTTTATGTAAGTGAACATCGGGATACATCTTCGTCTCCGCGTGCCTCGGTTATCTCTATACCCGAGTTTATTTCCTTGTGATAGCCATCGTGCTTGAAGTACTAATATCTTGTTTATCACTTGTGAATTATATCTTGTGCTATCTTGCTTATATCTAGTTGTTGTTGTTGCACTTAGTTGAGCCTAGCATTTTTAGGTCTTGTGCTTGAAGAAAATAAACGTTAGTTTAATTCCGCATTCCTTCAAGCTAATTCCGTAATTGTTTTTAAAACGCCTATTCACCCCCCCTCTAGGCGACATCTCGTTCTTTCAACAAGCGCCGCCACGCCTTGGCTAGCTGTCGCCGCCACGCCTTGGCTAGCTGTCGCCGCCCACGTCACCTTTGCTGGAACCGCTGTGGTGGGCGCCGCCCCCGTGCCATAGATTAACGACCCTGAAGGTCCGCTGCCATCATGTCGCCTGGGCTTTTGTCAACGACGTTTCCAGCGGCGATAATAGAGGAAGAGGAAGATGTGGGAGAAACTAGAAATGCCCGCACCAGAGCCCTGCTATGGTGCGGCACCGCCGCACAGCAGTGAGGGAGAGGGTTAGGTCAGGGAGACAATTGGGTTAACTCCTAGGGTTAGATCGGCCGGCATACATATATTCAAGGCTAATGAGGGATTGAATCCGTCGTCAAGAAAAGACAATCCGCGGGTGCTCCAATTCCAAAACTTAGAAGTAAAAACTTAAAATAAATTTTGCAAAACTGAAATCTCTCCATTCCAGCAAAAACCTAGCCTTTATAAACACGTAATTAGTCGATCACTGATCAGTTCATCTCCATCGCCACGACGACACTTAGCAGTTGAGCTGATGGCTAACAACCCACTCGTCGAAAATAATCATATTCCTGGGCTCAGCGCTTCGCCATCTCGCTCTCAGCCACGTCGCGTCGCTATGCGAGCTCTGCTCTCTCGCATCCCGATCTCCACCGCTTCCTTCTTCTCCCCATCCTCCCCTGCCAAACCCCTCGCCCCGCTTCGCCTCGTCCGCCGCTTCGCCGCCATGGCCGCCGCCGCCGCGGAGGAGTTCGTGAAGGGCCGCGTATTCCCCAACGGCGTCGCCGTCATCACCCTCGACCGCCCCAAGGCCCTCAACGCCATGAACCTCGGTGCGGATCGCTCTCCTCCTCCTTGACCTGCCCGATTGGGTGTGCCTTGTGGTGTGATTAGAGCAGGATTACCTCGATTTACTTGCGCGACCCTCGCTAGTTTATTCAGTTGCGGAGAATTAGGTGAAATTCGTGCTGCGCGTTTGCTGAAGTTTTTGAAAATTCTAGTGTTCAGCTAGTGTCCTGTACCGGGTTCTAGTTCGATTTGTAAATCCGAAGTAGTGACTGGTCAGCATCTGGATACATTCAGTGCTAAACATCAGGAAGTTAAATGGCGTTCGAGATCGGAGTGGCGCATTGCACGTTTCACCGCGACACTGACATGAGTTACAACAGGCATCGGATCTTGCCACCCTTTATTTTCCGAGGAAACACAAAAGCTTTGCGCTGGGATGCACTGATAGAAAAATCAATTACAAGCCCAAGACTAGGCCATGACAACCAACCACCTAACATACGACTAGGCAGACAATTAAACAGACTCCTTACCACTAGTCTAGTAACCATCCACAAGTGCGCCGAAGACAGGCCACACATGTTGCCGTTCTTTCCACATGACACCATGTCTATGTTTTGGCAATCATGTGAACCCATAGATCTGGCTGCCCATTCTGAGCTGGCCTGCTGTCATCATTGGCCCACGTGCAGATATCAGGCATCTTGTGGCACGGTGTTCGTGTAGCAATTGCTCGCAAAAGCACATGCTTGGTTGAAGCGGGTGGTGTCCCTCTTATTTCCATTAATAGAACATAACGCAAAGCCAGCATCCAAGGGTGCCACAAAATACAAGAAAGAAAAATGCCGCCTAATGCTAGTGTGAGTGCAGACTAAGCTCAGTTCTTTGACTAGTAGTTTAGACGGATATTTACAATGGGGAGGTGTCCCTCTGTTTGCGACTTGTCCAATTTTTCCTGCCCAGGTGAACATGATCTCCAATTTAGGGTTCAGTGCAAAATTTGCCACTCCCTCTGTTACAAAATAGATGGCGTCCTAGGGCAGTCAATCTCCTTTAACTTTGACTATTCATATGTATTAAATATTATTAAGATTGGTCAAGTATGAAATTATGGTCAAAGACTGAAAGTTATACCCTGGAAAATAGGTCCATGTCTAAATATTTGCTTATTTTGGACCATAGGGAGTACTCTCTCCGTTTAGAAATATAAGATGTTTTAGCTTTGTGAAGTTAATGTATCTAGACATCTTTTAGTGTATAGATTCGTACGAACCTATACACTAAAAGATGTCTAGATACACTCACTTCACAAAACTAAAACATCTTATATTTCTAAACGGAGGGAGTACAAAATATTTGTCAAATTCATCACCTTATTTCACCTGCTTTTTCCAGGTTAATATAAACAAATTAAATATACAATACTACCTCCGTCACAAAATAAACGCCGCCCTCGTTTTGTGTGTTTTAACTTTGACCAATAATACATGTGTCACTTGTTATAAAAGTTGTTTTACTAGAAACTTTATTCGAATACAAATTCAATGGTATAACTTTTGTTACATATGATCCATGTTCTGGTGGTCAAATTGATGGTCAAACTTATACTTCAAAAAATGCATGCCACCTAAATAGGGACAGAGGGAGTACTATTTGTGGAAGATATAATTTTACTATTGAGTTGAGGTAATCTGGAAGTAGAGGAGAGGGCGAAAAAGCTGGCAAGAAAGGTGGACTTCCAACGGAAGTTTAGTGGGATTTTGGTTATTTTATGAAGTTGTGTTTGCCAGGTGTAGAAAAAACCACTGTTATCTTTGCAGTGGTACCAGATCAATTTGGGTGGGGAAAGCTCTGTTACACGTATCAACTATGGTAGTCTTGTAGATATACAGCTTTTCCTTGAAGTCATGTCACATGGTATCTGGTCTGACCAAGGCCTGAACATCATGTGTATGCTAAGCTGAAGTTGTGAATATTGACTCTTGGTGATAAATTACGTGTATGGTTATGCTGTAAAATTACAACATAAGAGGCTATAGTTGTATTCTCTAGATACATACATTATGCTACAGTTGATGGTATTCAACTACATCAAAGAGATCACCTTGCATATAGTTCATATGAGCAAAAAAAATCAGTTCAAACTAACGTCCTTAGGTTTCTCAACTAGTCCTTATTAGTTTGATTGTTTTCTACTAAGTAAATTTTATTTTTAAACGAACTGACTAGCAAAAACTGAGTAGAGTGACACTAACCTTCTGACCCGTATGGCTGTATTTAAGAAAAACTTACATGGTATGAGGGGAAGATTATGACTGTAAGCAGATTAACTGATTCTTTTTTGTATGATAACGTGTACATGGATCCCTTTTATGCTGATGACTCGTGTATGAAGGAAACTAATGCTAACAAATCCCAATGTAAATGCCTTTTGTAGCACTTAGTGGGCGTACTCACATGATTTGATAGCTGATAACAGTAAAATCATAGCATGTATACATCCATATTAGTTGTTCACAATATAAAATTATGATTATGTCCATACTCCATAGTGATACCTTATTGAGTTCTACTCACGTATTCGTTACCTCAAATGGTTGCAGAGATGGACCTTAGATACAAGGCATTTCTTGATGACTGGGAAACAAATCCAGACGTGAAGTGCATTCTTGTGGAAAGCAGTTCATCACGTGCCTTCTCAGCTGGTACCTTTTCTCTCCATTTTGCCCCCTCTTTTGTGCAGAATAAGTTATGCCTTGGACCTTGAACATGCTGTATTGCCTTTTTGTGTCCGGAGCATTGGAGATGTTTTCAAATAAGATTCATGGCCAATGCAGGGATGGATATTAAGGGCGTTGCAGCAGAAATTCAAAAGGACAAGAGCACATCACTTGTGCAAAAGGTCTTTATTTTTATGTTTTTGGTCATCCAACTTTATGTTTAGACCTAATGGTTCTTTTCTCTTGTTTGCTCAAAATTTTCTGCGGCTTTGGTATATGTTACTGTCTATAGTGTTGCTCAGACTTGCACAAGAAAGTGACTACAGCTTAGTGTAAACTGCAGGTGGGGATGTGAAGAGACTTGCTTATGATTGCACAATGCCAGAGATAATAGAGGTCTAGTAATAAGACCTTGTCCATATATGAGAAATAAGCTGTACTGTTAAAAAAATATAGTTAAACTGTATTCCAATCTTAAGAGACCGTTGAACAGAGTTAGAATTTAAAATTCATAACCAACTTTAAAAAGTATTGCAATATTCAAATAATTCTGCAATATTCTGAATTGTAATTCAATACTTAACTCATTGTAATCGGCCATATAACAAAACATATCAATACAAGATCCTTTTGAGATGAGATAATCGAGATATAATATTCAAGAGCTGTCGTCGTGGTGAAACAACATATGCCATGGTATGGATTAAGTAGGGGCCAAACTATCCGCTAGAGGATTCGGGAGAGGGAAACGCACTGAAGAGCATGACAGAAAAAACACAAGATCTACCTAGGTTCGTGGCTCTCGTAAGGAGATAAAACCCCTACTCCTGCTCTACTCTGTATAACTGGATCGATGGAGTGTACAACAATGGCTATCTCCAAGCTCTCTGTGAGAGTGTAGTGCTAAGCTATCAAGTGACCAACCCTTGGCTAGGACTCCCTGGGCCACCTTATATAGTGGTGCCTAGGGTTACAACGGTCATGTTGGGATACATGACACCAGCTACAGACAAGTAGGACAAGCTGACGTGCTCCTGCTCCTCTTGACTTTCTCCCTGATTGCTCTCGATGGGACAAGCCATCCCTGTACTTCGGTACTTCCTTGATCTTGACCTCTCCATTGTGGCAGAGAGGACTGTCCTTTACACTGTGGTGGTTGGTATACCACCACTGTGCACTCTGTCAGCATCATGCTCCCCCATGCTGGGGAAGGTTCTCTCCGTGATTGCAGGGATGTGACTCGATGGTTGACTTCTGTGTCCAGGATAGAACCGTTAGCCCTATCCCGGACCCATATGCCGGATCCTTGACCCATGACTAGGTAATCCGGCTTACCCCTGTACCTGCACAATATATCAACTGGGTTACGCCGGCATATCATATATGCCGGCCATACTGTATAAGATATTCCAGCAAAGTCGACATTCTGAATACCGGCCGGACCATTCCTAATATACCGGCCAGGCCGGGACTTTATATGCTGGCCAGGCCCAACTCCGGTCAAACCTCTTCTGGTCAACACATTAGTCCCCGAAGCTGTCAAGGTCCCATAGTTCCAACTGAATGGCCTTGGCAGGTTCACTTAACAAATTCACCTCTTAATATCCCGGCTTTTACATGTCGGCCACTATCATATATGCCAGCCAGCTCTTTATATGCTAACACTTCTTTTACCTCTAATATGTTCCGGCCGACACTGTTGATACTCCGGACAGAACCAACTATTTTTCCTTTGTGCTGGCTCCTTTTTGAATCTTCGGATACCTCAAAACTTGTAAATGCTCTGCTACTGCGAACGGTCACATCAAGCGACGGTTTGCAGCATTATTCCCATCATTACCTATCCTTGGTAACTGGCGCATTTACTGCCATCGTGCGCATCGTGGCACGGTTTTTGAACCGCCGCGCCACCTTCCTCCAAGTGGCAGCCTGTCGCTGCAACTGGCCCACTAGTGGGCAAAACAACTGCAACCCACGACCTGTCGCCCTCGGTGATAAATAGGGGCGCGGGGGTAAACTGCTCCTCATTCGCCCCCTGCACCCTTCTTCCTCTGGCCGCTTTCTTCCTCGAGCTCTCCTCCGCAGCAACTCCACAGCAATTCCGGCGCACCGACGCTCTGCTCACCGCCGGCGCCACGTCTACTGTCGCCCTTTGCTTCTGGTTCGACGCCGCCGCCGCCGGCCCGCACCTCCGGCGACACATTGCCCGGCGGAGTTAAACTTCACTGGGAGCTTCGGCCAACTATCTGCCGCCGTCGCCATTAACTCCGGTAAGTTCTTCCTCTAGTTCTTGCTCTGCCCCCTTTGATGATTCATGTTCTTCTTGGCTCAGCATGCTTGACCGCAGAGATGTGTTAGGGCCAGATAGATTCACATTACCTCGATAGACTGGCATTGCTAGGGTTTACTGCAGAGGTGTTCTTAGCAGTTCTTCGTGGTAGTATTTTTTTCTGATTTTAACTTGATTTCCCTTGCTCGGTAGATCTAACTTTCTTACTAACATCTGTAACTCCCGGTTCTTGAAATAGGCTAACTTCCCCCTTCCTCTCTCTGTTAGGGCTAACATCACGGGACTGTGGCTGTCCCGGTATATCCCGGCCAAACCGATGGCCTGTTCCAGTATGACGGCTACTTCGTCGCCGCCGGAGAATAATCCGGCCCCTCATCCCGGCCGCTCTGGTTGGGATGGATCTGAAGTTATCCCGGCTGACCTCGACTGGATCGTCAACACTAGGTGTGTCCCTGTTGGAGTGACATGCCGGCTTCCCGCCGGCGAGATTGTGCCGGCACCGGAACCTGACGAAAGGATGGTCTTTGTCGCCCACTTCGAGCGAGGCTTCGCTCTCCAGGAAAGCGACTTCTTCCGGGATTTCCTTGACTACTACGGCCTGCAGCCTCACCATCTGCCGGCCAATGCCATGATGACTCTGTCGGTATTTGCAGCTTTCTGCGAATGATATGCTGGCATTGAAGCTTTTGTCCACGGCTGGTCAAAGTACTTACAGCTCCGGAAGCAGAGTGTCCAGGAGCCAAAGGACAAGAACGCCCCAGATGCCGGCAAGGACAAGAAAGACCGGCCAATGACTCAGTGTGGCGCCGCCACAATTATGTCTCGGATTGGCTCTGAATTCCCAAAGATTGAGCTGCTGGTGTCCTACAAGAAGTGGCAAAGGACTTTCTTCTATGTGAAGAATACCACTGAGATAGACATGATCAACCTGCCTCCTTATGTCAATGTCCCGCCGACGGAGATGAAGAACTGGACATTCAACCCGAAGAACATGCTGAACACTATTAATGCACTTCACCGGGTCATGGAGGAACTGGCCACTGATGGCTTAACGCCGGAAGACATTATTGCCTGCTACATTAGCCGGCTGGTTTCTCCCCTCCAGCGGCGAACACACAAGATCTGCCAGATGAGTGGGGCCATGGACCCTACCCGACACTCAACCCATGAGCTGAGCCCCGCCGACATTCTTTGGCGGGTAAAAGACATTTGCAAGACCACGCAAACCGAGTTTGCGTGGGGATTAGAACCTTATAGCCGGGCACACCCAGCGCCGGTGGTAAGCCACTCAATGCCGGCTGAGACTTAATCTTGAGCGCCGACATATCTGTTTAGCCGGAGTATTTTATATACCGACCATTATCATTGCTGCACTGTTTTCTAATGTAGACTGCTTTTCTTTGCAGAAGTTCAGCTTCCAGGACAAGAACTCCATGATCAAGATCGCCCCGGACTGCACTGTCCCTGATTCGGAAGATCCAGTCCACGAGGATAAGATGCCGAAGAACACCCGCGCCAGCTCTGACGCGGGTATGACCTCTTCCCGACACTCCATCCAAGATTGGAGCGATGACGATTCCGACGGAGATTGTCGCATGTTCCTCGACCCGACGCCTCTCGCTTACGCTTTCCCGACCGCGCCATCATTAGGTATCCCGGACAAAGAGGTGGTTGACGCTGCTCCACTGAACCAAGGATCTCTCCACCAGGCACACGTGCCGGCAAGAAGCGGGGAGTTCGGAGATCATAAGCAACAAATCCTTTGATATGCCGGCCACTTGCATCTTTGTTGCTTATGATCTCCAATATAGGAGCCTTTTAGATTTGTCGGCAACATCTGGCTGAGGCCGGACTCCCCGCTTCTTGCCGGCACGTGTGCCTGGTGGAGGTCCTTGGTTCAGTGGAGCAGCGTCAACCACCTCTTCATCTAGGATACCTGATGACGGCGCGGCCGGGAAAGCGTAAGCGAGAGGCGTCGGGTCGAGGAACATGCGACAATCTCCGTTAGAATCGTCATCGCTCCAATCTTGGATGGAGTGTGGGGGAAGAGGTCTTACCCGTGGCAGAGCCGACGCGGGTGTTCTTCGGCATCTTATCCTCGTGGTCCGGATCTTTCGGATCAGGGACAGTGCGGTCCGGGGTGATCTTGATCCTAGAGTTCTCCTTGTCCTGGAAGCTGAACTTCTTCAAAGGAAAGCAGTCTACATTAGAAAACAGTGTAGCAGTGATAGTGGCCGGTATATAAAATATTCCGGCTAAACAGATATGTCGGCGCTCAAGAAAAAGTCTCGATCGGCATTGAGTGGCTTACCACCGGCATTGGGCGTGCCCGGCTATAAGGTTCTAATCCCCACGCAACGAGTTTGCGTGGTCTTGCAAATGTCTTTTACCCGCCGAAGAATGTCGGCGGGGCTCAACTCATTGGTCCATGACCCCACTCATCTGGCAGTTCTTGTGTGTCCGCCGCTGGAGGGGAGAAACCCGCCGGCTAATGTAGCAGGCAATAATGTCCTTCGGGTTTTGTGTCAGTGGCCAGTTCCCCCATGACCCGGTGAAGTGCATTAACAGTGTTCAGCATGTTCTTCGGGTTGAATGTCCAGCTCTTCATCTCCGTCGCTAGGATATTGACATAAGGAGGCAGGTTGATCAGGTCTACCTCAGTGGTATTCTTCACATAGAAGAAAGTCCTTTGCCACTTCTTGCAGGACTCCAGCAGCTCGATCTTTGTGAATTCAGAGCCTTTCCGGGACATAATTGTGGCGGTGCCACACTAAGTCATTGGCCGGTCTTTCTTGTCCTTGCCGGCATCTGGGGCGTTCTTATCCTTCAGCTCCTGGACACTCTGCTTCTAGAGTTGGAAATACTTCGACTAGTCGTGGACGAAAGCTTCAATGCCGGCATATCCTTCGCAGAAAGCTGCGAATGCCGACAGAGTCATCATGGCATTGGCCGACAGATGGTGAGGCTGCAGGCTGTAGTAGTCCAGGAAATCCCAGAAGAAGTCGCTTGCCGGGAGAGCGAAGCCTCGCTCGAAGTGGGCGACAAAGACCACCCTTTCGTCAGGTTCCGGTGTCGGCACAATCTCGCCGGCGAGAAGCCGGCATGTCACTCCAACCGGGACACACCTAGTGTTGACGATCCAGTCGAGGTCAGCCGGGATAACTTCAGATCCGTCCCAACCAGAGAGACCAGGATGAGGGGCCGGATTATTCTCCGGTGGCGGCGAAGTAGCCGCCGTCATACTGGAAGAGGCCATCGGTTTGGCCGGGATATACCGGGACAGCCGGAGACTCGTGATGTTAGCCCTAACAGAGAGGCGAAGGGGGAAGTTAGCCTATTTCAACAACCGGGAGTTACAGATGTTAGTAAGAAAGTTTGATCTACCGAGCAAGGGAAATCAAGTTAAAATTAGAGGAAAATACTACCACGAAGAACTAGCAATGCTAGTCTATCGGGGTAATGTGAATCTATTTGGCCCTAACACATCTATGCAGTCAAGCATGCTGAGCCAATAAGAACATGAATCATCAAAGGGGGCAGAGCAAGAACTAGAGGAAGAACTTACCAGAGTTAATGGCGACTGCGGCAGATAGTTAGTCGAAGCTCCCAGTGAAGTTTAACTCCGCAGGTCGCTGGAGGTGCGGGCCGGCGGCGGCCTCGAAGCAGAAGCAAAGGGCGACAGTAGACACAGTAGACGTGGCGCCGACGGTGAGCAAAGCGGCGGTGCGCCAGAATTGCTGCGGAGGAGAGCTCGAGGAAGAAAGCGGCTAGAGGAAGAAGGGTGCGGGGGGCGAATGAGGAGCAGTTTACCCCCGCGCCCCTATTTATCACCGAGGGCGACAGGTCATGGGTTGCAGTTGAGGAAGAAGGTGGCGCGGCGGTTCAAAAACCGTGCCATGATGCGCACGATGGCAGTAAATGCGCCAGTTACCGAGGATAGGTAATGATGGGAATAATGCTGCAAACCGTCGCTTGATGTGACCGTTCGCAGTAGCAGAGCAGTTATAAGTTTCGAGGTATCCCGTCGAACTTAACTTCCCCAAGAAGATTCAAATAGGAGCCGGCACAAAGGAAAAATAGTTGGTTCCATCCGGAGTATCAATAGTGCCGGCTGAAACATATTACAGGTAAAAGAAGTGCCGGCATATATGATAGTGGCCGGCATGCAAAAGCCGGGATATTAAGAGGTGAGTTTGTTAAGTGAACCTGCCAAGGCCCTTAAGTTGACCTTGACAGCTTCGGGGACTAATGTCGGGGGGATGACCTCCGGTAGGGTCAAGATACTAGAAAGAGACAAGATAAAGGGTTGAGTCCCGGCCTAGCCGGTATATAAAGAATGGTCTGGCCGGTATTCGGAATGTCGGCTTTGCCAGAATATCTATACAGTATGGCCGACATATATTGTATGCCGGCGTAACCTAGTTGATATATTGTGCAGGTACAGGGGTAAGCTGGATTACCCAGTCATGGGTCAAGGATCCAGCATATGGGTCCGGGATAGGGCTAACGGTTCTATCTTGGACACATAAGTCAACCATCGAGTCACATCCCTGCAATCACGGAGCGAACCTTCCCCAGCATGGGGTAGCATGATGCTGACAGAGTGCACAATGGTGGTATACCAACCACCACAGTATAAGTGGAGAGGTCAAGATCAAGGGAGTACCAAAGTACAGGGATGGCTTGTCCCATCGAGAGCAATCAGGGAGAAAGTCAAGAGGAGCAAGAGCACGTCAACTTGTCCTACTTGTCTATAGCCGGTGTCATGTATCCCAACATGACCATTGTAACCCTGGGCACCACTATATAAGGTGGCCCAGAGAGCCCTAGCCAAGGGTTGGTCACTTGATAGCTTAGCACTACACAGTTTATCTTCCTCCTCTCACAGAGAGCTTGGAGATAGCCATTGTTGTACACTCCATCGATCCAGTTATACAGAGTAGAGCAGGAGTAGGGGTTTTATCTCCTTACGAGAGCCCTGAACCTGGGTAGATCTTGTGTTCTGTCGTGCTCTTCAGTGCGTTTCCCTCTCCCGAATCTTCTAGCGCATAGTTTGGCCCCTACTTAAGCCATCCCATGGCATATGTTGTTTCACCACGACGACAAGAGCAATTTGAGGACGGCCAAAGAAATCTTAATTCTGATAGTTATTGGATTGCTGGTTTCTAAAAACTAGACATTGATGGTGGTATTTATTCGTGGGTTCCTCTATTATATTAAGTTAAAAAAACAAGCCATTGTCATTCTATTGGTTGATTATCATACCATGAAAAGCTGAAAGACAAAACTGACCTGTAATCATTCTATTGGTTCATTCCTTTTTTGAACAAACTATTGGTTGGTTCTGATTACATGGAAAGTGAAAGAAGATAACACACTATAGTTTTACCACACTGATATTTATTCTGTATGCTTTCACTTTGAAGTGGTGGAATGTACGTATATATTTTGAAGAGGGTTCAGTTCTGTATAACCATAAGTCATTGTTTTAACACTATATGTTTCTTTAACCAACTTACTATCTAAAATTACATTATTAATATCAATATAAATATTATTGGGCCTCTACAATCGCACAATGCACATGTACTTACAGTACTAAGATTTTTTTGTAATGCTTAGGTGTGCAACGACCTTACCTACTACATTGCTTGTTTTACTAGTACCTTGTATTGTACTACTTGGTGTGTTCCTTTTTTTTGTTGCGTTGGTAAATGAAAGTAGCCGATTGTGTTATGTTGTGCAGCACTAAGATTTTGTATGCTAAGAATTTTAATAGACATAGTTCATCAATTCTTACACTCTTACTAGTATCTTAGCTTGTCGTCCTTGGTGTGTTTCTTTTTTGTTGCGTTGGTAAAAAGTAGCCGATTGTATGATGTGCTTTGTCCAGTATATTGTTATCATATGCATCACTGCGAGCTACACTATTCCTTTTCAGGTCTTCACTGCTGAGTACTCTTTGATTTGTAAGATACATGAGTATGCAAAACCTTATATATGCTTGATGGATGGTGTGACCATGGGGTTTGGAATTGGATTGTCTGGACATGGTCGCTACCGCGTTATTACTGAGGCAATTGTTTGCAACTCCATTTTCTCTTCATTTTGTCTTTTTGAACTGTTGCATTATGAAGACTGATCATGTTTATCCAATGTGTTACTATTACAGAGAACACTCCTGGCCATGCCAGAAAATGCTATTGGCTTGTTCCCAGATGTTGGCTTTGCTTACATTGGTGCAAAAGCGCCAGGAGCAGGTGCAGTCGGTATGCTTCTGTATCCCCCTCTTGTAGTAATTCATGGGTTGTGTCTTGTGCTACTAATGTATGGTATATAATCATCATGTTTTTCTATTATTTAATTGCATAGAAGCAACTGCCATACCCTCTGTCCCTGTGCACTTCTATGTATTTTGATGTTCACACATTTTTGTATTTCTCGGTTTTCTCCATTTTTGCTACCTCTCTTGTCTCCATTTCTGCTATGAGTGTTTCATGACGACCATTTTTAGTGGAACATAATCAAGTGAATGTTTTCATTTTTTGTGGAACCATACCCTCTGTTCCTCTCCTATATATTTTTAGTGGAATTCTTTGTTTTCTGTATTCTAGAACAAGTTTGACAATTCTAAATTCCGAGTTTTGGAAGCTATGCAACTATTGTTTGATTATGGTGAATGTGCAGTATGCCAGATCTTTGGTCTCTAGTTGATCTTTCCATTAATACCATGACATTGTTGTGTCTTTCCCTGTCCCCAAATGGGTAAAATGTGTTTAAATCATAGAGTTCCTTCTTTACTTTACTTTTCACTAACCACATCTGCTTCTTTCAGGAGCTTACCTTGGGATGACAGGAAAAAGGATATCTTCGCCTGCTGATGCTCTGTTTATAGGTCTTGGAACCCATTATGTACCTTCTGGGGACTTGGGCTTACTTAAGGAATCCCTCTTGAGTGCTAACTTGTATGTCTCTAACTTGGCGAAAACATATTGAACACATTATTATATTACAATTTTCTGAGTTCTTTGTTTATGTATTCATATCTTAAGTTTCATGACACAATAGTTGCCTGCGACAGTACTGTACTATTTTGGTGGTATCTTGACACATGTAGTTCTCTTTATCTTGCAGCACTGCTGATCCTCACAAAGATGTTGAGTCACTCCTGACTGGGTACAAGAAGGAACCTGAGTCAGTGCCCCAGTTAGCAAAGCTTTTACCAGCTATCATTTCTTCATTTGGTCCTGATAAATCAGCTGCCGAATCTGTCGAAGAGCTAAAGAAGTGTAGTCAAAGTGGTGATGCCGAAGGTAATATTTTTTCAAGTGTCTTCTTTTAAGGCACCAAGATAACCCCTATATCATAAACAGTGCCAACTGCATTTTTGTTTGAAAGTGATCTGTGCTATATAAAAAATAAATCCCGTGCGGTACTGTGCTGATACGCGTTATTATTCTTATTGGCTGCAGTGGCAGAATGGGCCAATGAGGCTTTAGCAGGACTTAAGAAAGGTGCTCCATTTTCTCTTTGTTTAACACAGAGGCATTTTTCTCGAGTTGCATCATCATATGGGAATAATGAAAACCATTTATCTAAGGTAATCTCTGGTATCCTGTACAATTGGATATATTTGCATTAACCATTTCTGTATTTTTGTTAATTCTGGTGCTTGGTGCATTCAGTTGGCTGGTGTTATGAAGTTGGAATATCGCATTGCCTTGAGATCGTCGGTTCGAGATGATTTTGCTGAAGGTGTACGTGCTGTCTTAGTTGACAAGGACCAGGCAAGTTATCCATATTGTTTTATTTTTCAATCTTTGATTTCTTAAATTGTTTTGTCCAAAAAGGATTTTAAGGTTCAAACAGAGGCATATACTCATACAAAATAAATGTGAATGGTACATGTGTTAGTCACTACTTTTTCCATGGGCCTCCATCTACTGATGTTGATCTAGCCCTATAGGAGGTCAACCAGTTAGAATATTATCCTTTCCACTACTTAGCTAGCTATTCCCCCTTTTTCTGATGTTGCTCTGCATTTTTGTTCGGACCATAAGAGACACTAGATGGAAAGACCATTTTCCTTTCTATCTACAGATCTTTATTTCTAAGCCTATAGGAGGTCCAACCAGCTAGAACATTTTCCTTTCACAACCAAAGTACCACTGTTCGGACCATAAATGCTACAAAAGCCATAGCTATACATATAGTTGTATTCTGCAGTGGGTTCAACGGTAAGGTCCTTTTTGTGGAGGGGAAGATTATTATTTTTTGAGTACTTAAGTTCAGATTTGCCATAAGCTCTAACATGCCAGATGGGTCCTATTGGCATTATTAAGCTTAAATGTATGCTTTTCTCTGCACGTCAGCCAATTCAAGATACAGAAGGAATAGCTAGCTAAGCAATTTGGGCTTGTTTCAGCTTTTAACGGTGGGAGCTACTTCCCCTGAGTTTGATATAGCTGCAACTTGTGCAGAAGCATGTTTTTGTTAGTGGCCCTGACTCCTGAGAATCAGCTGCCTGTAAAAGCTTGCGTTTTTGCAGTCTGCCTTTTTGTGGGCTGGCTGGCTGGCCTAAACAATGAATTTTCTGGAATGCCCTTGATCTTGTATACTATCATAATTTGCAATACAACCTATATCAGCGCAAATGATTTGTATAAAGGGTTTCACATCATTAACAAACTGGAATAACAAAATCTGAACAGTGCCACATTTTCAGTTTAGCTCCTTTAGCAGAAGTCTACAAGAATTTATCAAGGAGAAACAACTCCAATTACATTCAACAATCCAGATGGAAAAGGTTCATACCTATACAACCACTAAACAACCGTAAATATGCCATCAAGAAATGTTCAACCAACTCATACAAATTCCATCTAAACCAGGGACAATGAAATACGGAAACACAAATCTAAATCATGGGAGACAAAAAAAATGCATTAGCATGGTGGTTTCAGTAGCCAAAGGACCATGAGGATGGAGAGAGGCAGCACAGGCTCAAGGGAGGCGATGCCGGAGTTGGGGAAGGGGATGAGGTCAGTGGCACTTTGGAGGCGATGCTGTAGTTGGGGAAGTAGAAGAGTCTGGGAGGAGAAAAGATGCTGGGCTGTGGATTGCTTCACCTTTATACCGTTAGGGAACGTGGGTAAATCAGTACCCCGTGTCTCTTCTCTTGTGTCATAACCAAGGTGAGTAACTAGACTGCTCTTACTACTTATGCCTTTTGGCAGGGAGACTCCAAGCAAAATCTGTCCCAAAGGGTGATCTCAGCTTCTAC
This sequence comes from Dactylis glomerata, assembly GCA_007115705.1. Lineage (NCBI taxonomy): Eukaryota > Viridiplantae > Streptophyta > Magnoliopsida > Poales > Poaceae > Dactylis > Dactylis glomerata. Next base: position 19,069 of record QXEO01001369.1, read on the forward strand.
ATGGAAATGTGACATATGTTTATTAGAAACTGAAAGGGTAGATTTTCTGCTTTTGTATAGAAATCTCATTAATCTTACCTGTCCTGAAGGAGGGGGTGCCTTAAGAATTTTCACCATAGCTGTTATCTCTCCGAATATGACTTAATGTACTAAATATGACCCTTCAACTATATAAATAATCTATACTCCCTCCGATCGGAAATAAGTGTCGGCAATTTTGTACTAGCTTAGGTCAAAGTTTGTACTATGTCCCCGACAGTTATTTCCGATCAGAGGGAGTTCTAAATACGTTTTTCAACCAATAAGCACAGAGGTTGAGCCGTAGACACCATAATTGGGTGACATTTTGAGATATGGGGGCCCTGGTCTGTGTGTGTTGGTAGTCTTTAAAAGTTGGTAAATTAAAATGTCCGATCTCTCCACTTACGGATTGAAACTTCTCTTAATGCCGGGCACATAGTGCCTTCGTTCTAGAAAAAACTTCTCTTAATCAAATTATATACCTTCTACTATCTGTGAACTTTTGCATGAATTCAAAACTTTTGAATTGTTAATCGGAAACAGAAAGATGTTAGATCATGGTATCATCTATGTCTTGCAAACTTTGTGCAACTGGGCAAAAAGGGTAATTACATTAAACTATAATGCAACTTGGACCGCTTTCTGTTTATCTTGCAAATTGATGTAGAGAGTAGCTTCATTTTCAAGCTAGCAATAATATGTCACAATAGCACACATTAAATACACATGTTTTCTTGTACATTTACCCAAGATATGACATGCCATTTATATATTCATTCTGGGCAAAGTTATCTACATATAATGTGCTAGTGGTTGTCTGGTTGATTGTTCTTAAATTGTTTAGTAGCATGCCGCTATTCTTTTGACTGGATTTTTTTTTGCAGAATCCAAAATGGAATCCACCAACTCTGGAAGACGTAAACATAGATGAGGTGGAATCAATTTTTGAACCATTAGCTGCTGACGCCGAGTTGAATGTATGATTTTTACATAGCAACCGAGTGTGATGACTATCTGAACATTTTTTTCCCTTTCGATGATGTAATTGGAAATTGAAAACATAAATACGTTGTCTATTGAGCCAATAAATGCTTAAAGCACATTATCTGAAACAAGTTGGAGTGTCACCATTTAATTCTGTGATTGATTTTCCTGTTGATGTTGAGCTGAAGCTGGACTGAATGTATATTTGATGTCGAGGAGCATTTTGTCCAGCCTTTGCGGGTTTTAATTCTTCACGCTTGAGCTGCTGTTACTTACATTTCATTTGACTGAAATGGATCGGGGCTGTGGCCTGTTGCTCTGGAAAGAAATTCGGTGATTGATTTGAGCGAAATGAACAACACACAGTTTTAGGATTCATCCTTTTCCTTCGGCAGTGCCACTGGGCAGAACTTCATACCATAAGACATCTGCTACGTCGAAGTTTGTAACTGGAAGGTACACTGGAGTTGACTGAAAAACATGGAGGCGGCTACAAGACCTGGTCATGCTTCGGGCTAGGCCGGGCCAGACAAAGCCCGCAGCAAAAAACCTAGAATGGAGGCCCAAGCCTGGCCCGACAAGTGGTAAAGCTCGGTGTTCCTAGGGCCTTGTGCTGGGCCATACTGTTATGCCGCCCATTTGCTAGGCCCGAGCCCGCTAGTGTGAACTGTGGTGTAAGTGTTCCAGCTTGGCACACACCCTCCTAGCCGGCGCTTCGTTGACACGATCAGAGTGTTGGTTTAACATATAATCACTCCACAGTGTGGCGTGATTTTGGCTTTGAGTACTCGTAAACTTTCCTATACCTCTCATTCCCATCAACATGTCTCTCCACACTACTTGTTTTTTCTCTGTCTTTCTAGTGACTTTTGCTAGCTGAAATATATTCGTGTGCTCTGGGTGCAACCGGAAGCAATATATATCTCAGTGTGTGCTAGGAGACAATAATAAGGAGGAAGTTTGTTTCTGCATATCATCCCAAAAATTACGCAAGACTTAAATTCATGGACACACATTTGTACCTACTCCTACATAACTTGTCCTTTTCCATGTGCCAACAATAGATGGACATACATTTGTGTGACCATCCATGATGACAGAGATTGGGTCGGCCTATACTCTCTGGAGAGATACAACAATAAACCCCTGGCTTATCAGCATATGCACACAACCATGCACATGTCATAGTACAAATAACCCACAAAGATGCAAGGCTAAACCCCTGACTTCTCTTGTGTGGCATGTCACACATTTTCCCTATTTTTAGATAAAAGGGTTTCCCCTTGATTTCATTAAAAAAAATTCAAATATACAATGCAACCACACATCTTTTCCTGATTGGGCTACTTTTTCAAGACATATGTAACATGGTTAGTTTGATGCATGCCACCGGTCACTTCTCGAAATACAAAAAAAAAACTACGAAAAAGAGTGTGGATTTTGTACATATGCCTGTGGGTATAGGACCTATCTGTACCGTTGGTGCAAACCATTGCAACTTTCTGATACTTTAAAATATGCCACCATTTCCTACATTTGACAGCATTTCCTCGAACAGGCTCAGATCATATCTTTTGTTATATTGATCCAGAATATTACATACTTCCTTGTCACCGATATTGAGATGAAAAGGCAAGCCCAAGGAGTAGCACAGTGCGAACATGCGATGAGCAAGAGCAAACCAGCCGAGTAATGGTTCCGAGCTTAACCAGCTGAACAATGGATTCAGCTCTCGCTCTTCAATAGAATTCCCATGTACGATAAAATCATCACTATGTTTCCAGTCAAAGAAAAAAATCTAGAGTGTTACGACTACCTGAATATCCATTTTTGTCCATTCGATCATGTAATTGGAAATTGAAAACATAAATACATTGTTCATGAGCGAATAAATGCTTAAAGTACATTAACTGAAACCAGTTCGAGAGTCACCATTTGATTCAGTGACTGATTTTCCCGTTGTGGTGAGCTGAAACATAAATATGCTCGAACGATGTCGAGGAGCGTTTTGTCCAGCGCCTTCGCGGTATGCTAGAGGTACTTCTTTACGCTTGAGCTGCTGTTGCATTTCATTTCACTGAAATGGAATGGTGCTGCAGCCTGTTGCTTTTAAAAGAAACTAGAAAGGTGGCCCTCGCAAATGCGAGGGTATCATATTTATCATATTGAATATAGTAATATAATAAGTTGATTGTTTCAAATATTTTGAAAATATGGAACTCTATATCTATGATTTATAGCTATTCATAAGTACAAAGTTAGGTAAAAAATCACGTGTATTTTGAACCATTATAATTTGTGGCGATCTGTGAAACTTACAAATATACTATGACACATATTATAGAACTTCGTCTATTGAAACGTAAGTAGTGCTATATATTGATATTTGTACCCTCTTCTTGATATTTTGATGTTAACCTACAATGTTTACATACTCCCATGGAACCACCAAATACTTTGTGACATGCTTATTTCACATACAATTATGGTAACATGTTATATGGGATTAAGTACAATCATAAATTAAATATTTTAAAAGTCATGAATATTTACCAATTGTGTTTATTAGTATAATTTATGATGTTCATGACTTAGTCGGTGTCTGATAATTATCATGTGAAGATTCATCATATGTGTTTATCAATATATGGGTTTCACCTGTGAGTAGTTACCTCTCTTTGTTCATTGATTGTATTTTGAATTAGGAGATCTATATTTTAATTTAAATTATGATAATCTACTTGATTTAATAAGCTTAGAGACACTTATGGAGATTTCCTGGTGACAGCCTACTTAAAAAAGAGAGACCATTGGATTCAGACGTCTGCTTTGCTTTTCTTAGAAAAAAATTCTAATATGTTAAATCAACTTGGTAATGATTAGCAATTGTTTGTAAGAACGATAATCATATTTTTGGCGCATATACTTTGGAAAGTTGTTATAGCTACCTTCCCGCAGGTCACCTAGTTGGTGATCCCTAAGCATATGGCGAGAATATATTGTGCATATGCTAGTTATGGAAAAATAATGTCAGGAATTTCTACTTCAAATATAAAGGAAACATAAAATTTGTGGTATTATTCTATGTATCCCTTAAGAATCAAATTCATGATTTCACTATATTCCTCTTGGTGCTCGCTCACCTCCGCCAGCTAATGTCGGGAATTTCTACTTCAAATATAAAGGAAACATAAAATTTGTGGTATATAAATTCTTTGTATCCCTTAAGAATCAAATTCATGATTTCACTATATTCCTCTCATATAAAAGTATTGAAATTTGTAAGATTATGGTTTTGTCACGCTAATGTGTTTCTATTTTTTCTCGTAAAATCAAGTTGTGAAGTCTTGACAAGGGCATTTTTTTAGAACTACATTTCATATACTTCATTTATTTGTCATAGGCACGCTCCCGCGCCTCGCCTAGCTTACTGTCCCTTATCATATGGCGCCAATATAACATTATTTTCCGTATGCTAGTTATGCCACCGTGTTGACTATATCTATTTTCCATTATAAAGGATATGTCTACAATATTATATAGAGTCGTTAGAACAATCAATGTTAGATATATCTTTATGATTTCATTCTTTTCGCTTGTGTAACATCAAGACTTCATTTTCTCGCGTTGGGTGTAAATTTTGACTCACATGGGCTTTCTGCAAAAAAAAAAGTTTCATGTAGTCCATATTTATGTATCCTACTCTTCTATATCTAAATACCAAGCCCCCACTACTATATTTCTCTGCAATTCTATGCAGCCACGTCACCCCAATTCTCCGCAATGTGACTACTTAGCATGTCGCCCGTGTAGTTTTTCATCACAATTGTAACTGAAAACTGACCGGGCATCAATTTCCCATTATTCTGTTTTGTTAAGTATCCTGCAATCAATCTCTCTACTAAACACGTTCCACCGAGCGGTCATTAACGCAGTCATTAACGCTTTCCTTTAAAAAGCTGTCACTCACGCCTCCCGATCAAATATCCAGGACAATGCTGTCTCTTCATCCCTTTCCACGATCACACGAGAGAAGTGACAGAGGCATACTGGAAGTCACAGATTTTTTTCGTTTAAAAGGTTTGCTCTGCCTCTCGTGCTCCACGAGGAGACTCAATGGAATTGAACCTCGCTGCTAGAAATCATCAGCTGTACATCTTTGGCGTCCATGAACTGCTCCTCCATAGTTCTTGCTACTGATCATTTCACATCCTCTCAGCAAACAGCAGCTCACTACGGGGTAGCTTTTTCATCTCGTGCTAGCAGGATTTTTTGTTACAGGTATCTATTCCAATTAAACTATCTACACTTGATTTCTACAGTGTGTTGATATTTCTTTTCCTCTATATGACTACTGTAGATGACAAATCATGTATGCCTGTTGTAGGTCTCATTTGGACATGAAGCTCTCTTGATTCTTCATCTATTGGTTTCCTCCTATGATACAACGTGATGCTATTTTTCCTTTAGATAAGAAGCTCTGATATCCCCAGGAAAAAGAAGATCAAAGTTCTGATAAATTTTGTTATCCTGTTTCAATTGATCACTCTGGTCCTGAAATGCATCTGGTCATGCAGGTGCATTCTTGATGTTAAGTGGGTGTTTCCATCCCACTGGTATAGTCAGGACCTCAGCATGATTTTGCCACATCCGATGATGCATTCTATAGGAGCCAGGAGATTTATTGGTAAAGAAAATCTTACATTTTGAGCAGTTTGCAAATTTTTTGTCTTAATTTTTGTTCATTGTTGTCATTCAGTTAGTTGGTCAGAGAGTATTGTCATACTGTTAGCTCAATGTTACTACTTAATTACCATATTTCTGCTAAGTTCCTGACTACCAATATTCTTTGCACGGATATTCTACAATGCTTTTTTCACTGGGTTCAGAGGGAAAGTTCCAAAATTAACTAAAAGTAAGTCAAGAAAATACCTTCTATGGTCGTTGGTTAGTTGTTCCTCTGAAGTTTGTATTCTAAATATAACTTAATGGATAGTCGATGACTCGATGATATATATATGCTCATGCCCTTTTCAGCCTATTTCTTTGAGACAAACGAATTGGTACTCCATTTATCCAAATGTTATTTTTTCTCATTTGATATTGAGAATATTGAAATGCACAAACTCCCTTAGGAGTTCCATGACTCATCATCAATATGTAGAAGTGTTGCAATCGCCAACTATGCGGATATGAAGATAGATTCTCAACAAAAGTCACAAATAGTACATCAAGTACCTCAAATCGCGGTTGTGCAAAACCTTCTTACTTTTTTTGGTCTCTGAATCCCACTTCTTAGTGTGTTCTAAGCATTTATATGTTTAGTAGTTATCTGACATTACTTTGCCATGCCATTTTATTTAATAAAAGAAAATATAAGAACGCATAATCCACACACGGCTCCTACAATTTTTTAAGACCAGTCACTGCTACTATATTTTCAAAAAACAGTTCACACATAAGAGATGCTCTACTATAATTTTTTTTGCCACGAAACCCTTCATACTCATCTTCGCGCTTAGTACATTTTTTCAACTTAGGATCTATGTACTATTTAAATAAAATACTATAGCTTAAAATATTTTACCTATAGCATCGTCTAAGACTAAAAGTTCCCGCAGCAACACGCGGGGTATCATCTAGTTTGTTATATAGTGGTATCTTTGTTATTTCATACAACTATAATCATGTATACATATGAAAAGTTTCCAATGATTGAGTGCATAGCTAGTTAGCTTTAGGATTTTTTTTCTCCCAGATGCATGGAACATCACGGGAGTTATAGAAACACATAGTTTGTTAGCTTCATGATTTTTTCCTAGAACACGTTTGGAAGCTGCGGGAACACATGTTGCTGTTTTTTTCAGAACGTCTTGGCCGGATCGGCCGGTATATACGTTAGGCCCTTTTTTCTGTTGACACGCTAAAAGGAAATTGGACTCGGATTTTGACAATAAAGTTACACAATCTCTCGCTAATCCCAATCGTAAATTACAGATCTAATAGCTAAAATAATTCTGATAATCTCTACTAATAATATTGCAATCGGACTGGTCCGTGTCCGTAAAATACGCTTTCGTCCAACCAAAGTACGTTTTTGTCCGCTGCCCGCCTCCGAACTTCATAATCCTCTCGTACCGATTCGTGGTCTTTTCTTTTTCTTCTTTCAAACCGGTACATCGGAGCCACGCGTATGCTACCACCGCTCTGCTTCCGTCTGCACCTTCGGCCGAGCGGCAACGGGACGAAAGGAGACGCGGCTACCATTGCGCCAAGCCTTGGATGAAACGGTGCTTGATCAAGCCCCCTTCCGAGCGTTCCTCTATGGAGCTGCTGGCCGGCTGACGGGCTGTAGAGGACGCCGGACATCCGCGACAACGGGTGCGCGGCCACGTACGAGACCGAAGCGGAACGGGGCGAGCTTGCAGGAACTGTACCATGGCGGAAGAAGGACGGCCACGTCGTCTTCAAGGCGGGCACAGCCAGGTGCGTACGGCCTGCTGGCTTCGAGGCGCGGCTGTGTATAGGTGGATGCAGGTGCTGCGCCGAAGTCCAGGGCAGGCGGAGTACGTGGGGCACGGCGCCAGATCCAGGCAGGCGGAGGGCGCGAGGATGGAGGAATCCTTTGACCTGCATTGCCACCTTCTTCCTCCTCTACGCGCAGGGCAATCCCAAACCCGCAACAAGCCTTCTTCCCGGCCAGCGTGCCATGGCCAGGCCCAAATCCCGCACGCCTTCTTCCCGGCCGGCCGCCGTGCCAGCCCCGAATCCTGCCGCTTTCTTCCTCCCGGCGCGCCATACAAGCCCCAACTCCTGCCCGCTTTCTTTGCTGCTGGTGTGCCCTCCGTGTGCTCGCGCCGGCTGCCACCGTGTGCTCCGGCCGGCGCGGCCTCCAGGTTCACCCGGCGCGGCCGCCCTCGGTGCTCCCACTGCTTAGCTCCCAAGTTGCTCCGCCGCCGAGTTGTTTCTCCCCGGTGTCAACCCTGTGGTCCAAGCAGCCTACCGCTCCCGTGGCTCTCCTTCCCCGATCCGGCTTAGGACACCTGCACGAAGTTTCTCTCAATGGCCACCCACTGCTGCCCCAAGTGGAATAGCTTTCTCCGCACCTGCTGTAACCCAAGATGGCCGCAGTCAGTCGTAAGCCTCTCCATCCGGTCTTTGTCCAGCCAGGATGCACAGATGCGTAGGCGCGCTCATGAGCCAGCTCGGCATCCCGCGCCACCTACACCGTCCCCTGCGTGCCGGCCGGCCGCCGCGGTGCGTCGTCAGCCAGCTACCTCTCACGAGCGAGTTGTGATTCTTCAGCGCTCTCGTGCACCGCCGGTGATGCGATAGCTCTCTTTCTCTCTTGTGAGTTGCCGACTGCAAAAATGCCACTGATATATACTCTGGTCTGTCTATTCTGTTGGGTGTCTTCATTAAACAAATAGGTCAGCGACAAGGAGAGGAGCAGATGTCCTACCATGGTTTTGATTTTCAGTTTAAGGAAAATTTCACCCGGTGCTGAAATCACTGATATTCAGTAAATTTTGGTTTTCAGTTCAGCCAAACAAGCGAAATTGTCATTTGAATTCTGTCCGAAAACTCCCCAAAAACTGACTGAAAACTGCATACAAATTCATTGAAATTCAGAACTGAAAACATGCATCTCAGACCTGAAAAACAGAGCAAAAAGAGGGAAAAACAGACCAAACCAAGGGAAAAACAGAGCTATCGGGTAGCACGATCGCAAGCATTAAATAGAAGTAACATTCCACAATTTAGACTATGATCCTACAGGCAATTTTCATGTGTTTTTCATATGTTTCATTCAAATGTATATTCCTTCAGTATTCCTCTGTTTTGCACATGCAACCTCTCAAATTCCTATATTTTGTAATCCTCCGATCCAAAGAGGCCCTTAATGTTTCATGTGAAGACTGGATTGGGACAGTACTCCATGGTTTGTTGTGTGCATTTTATGATCTTCAGCTAGGTGGCTAATACGAGAATGTTGAGCAGCTATATAAATGTTGTTGAACGACTTGAACTACTGTTGGGTTGGCACTATATTTTACACCTATAATTATGTTATATATGTCTGTTTTGCCGAGCTAGGCACCGGACGGGAGATTTCAAGGATGGCGAGGAGAGGGTGGCACCTGAGAATAAAAGGAAGGGGAGAAGAGGGTGGCAAAGCGATGCGCCCAGTGAACTTGAGGGCAAAGAGACGACAAGCTGGTGAAATAGGTGTTGTGCTACGAAAGTTCTCTTGGGGTTAGTGGAAAGGACAATGAATGGGTCAATGGGGTTTCCTTCAGGTGGATGTGATGGTTTGGTTAGATAGACGCTACGATTATTGGGTTTTTAGATAAAAATTATAACCCGTAAAAACAACTCAATATAAATAGTTTCCGAGAACAACACCTCCCTCTTAATTCTTACATTCCAATTGGCTAACAATAGACTTAAACTAGCTTATGATTTCCATTATTACATATTCAAATTGATGTTTATGATTTTCACTATTGCAAGGTATAAAAGATGGGTTAATCAAAAATTCCCTCACATTTTGCATTGGATTGCCGTATGAATTTAAACACAGAACATGTTGTTCATTTTATTCAATTTGACCGTAGCAACGCACGGGTATTGTGCTAGTGTGGATTAATATGATGTCTCTTTTTTAGACCTGCGTATTGTGCTTTTAGTATATATTAGATTAGATGTGGTGATTGATTGATCAAAATGAACGATACAAGGATTTAGGTTTCATCTTTTTCCTTCGATCGTGCCACTGGGCAGAGCTTCATATACCATATAACATGTGCTACGTCTTTGTTGGTAAGTACACTGGTGGAATGATGACCACGTCGGCGGCTAGAGGGTTGCCACAGTGAAACCCGGTGGCATCTAAGAGCCTGTTTGTTTAGGGATGGGCTTGTTCTTCTATTGCCTTTTGGTATTTAGAAGCATATAAGTCCAACCATGCACCGAACTTTTAGGTCTAGACCTATACAAGCGCCGCGGATTGTGGACCCTCCTGCTAACTAATGCATCATCGTTTCACATATTTATGACCCAAATTCTGTTGAGCTAGATATGACGCCACTCCCTTCACCAATTTTCTTAGATACCCGCTGCGCTCCTATTTCCGCACCGTCCACTCTCGAGCCGCGCATAGACAGGAGGCGGCTAAATCATGTATAGAAAATGTGTTTTGGCCAAAAAAATGTGGTAGGAGTGTTATTTGAGCTATTACAAAGCATAATCACCACTACACCATCTTCAACATATAGGGGTATTCAGACTTTCACCATTTTACTAGTTGTGCAGCTCCTCTCATAACTGTAGAACGATAGAGAGAGGTATGGCGGAATATGATGGATGTATTATTGAGCCTCGAGGGCGAGTATATATAGGCGTACATGACGCATCTTGGAGTGCAAGACAAGACACGAGGAGTTCTATCTCTATCCTAACTACCGCACACATACGTGCCTAATTATATCTCTAACACCCCCCGCAGTCGTAGCGGGAGCGTCGTGAACAACATAAACGACGTGGACGGTCAGACTGGAGATAAACCGAAGTAGACCCAGAAGGCTGACACCCCCTCCCCCCCCCCCCCCGCAGTCGGAGCGGGAGCATCGTGGTCGATGTCGCGGCGCAGATGCTTGGACTGGAGAGGAAGCTGACGAGTGCTCAGGCGAGGTGGTAGCCCTTGTGCCGACGTCGAGGTAGTGCTACTCCAAGTTGATGTGGGAGCAAACTGTCCTTGTGCGTGGTGAATGACCAGCCCATTGGGAACCCCAAGAGGAATGTATGATGAGTGTAGCGGCTAGTTTTTCCTCAGTTAATATACCAAGGTATGTCGATCTTGGAGAGGAAAGACGGTGACGACTGAAGGTGATGCAGACTGGCTTAGTAACACTTCAACAAGGGCGCCGTTAACGATACTTGTTGACTCGTCTTCGGCTAGTAGCAACGCGGAACCTGCACACACACAAACAAATACTTTGTTCCCAACTTGCGATGAGGTTGTCAATCTCACCGGTTTGCTTGAAACAAAGGTTATGAGTGTATCGAGTGGAAAACAGTAGAGTATATGCGAGTAAAGTAAACAGTGCGGGAAAAGTAAACAGGTGATTGCAATATGATGTAGATAGGACCGGGGTCCACAGTTCACTAGTGGTGTCTCTCCATAGATAAAATAACATGCTGGGTAAACAAATTACAGTTGGGCAATTGATAGAATAAAGATAACGTGATATGTCAAGAAGATCACTATGAGATTTACTCTGGGCATTACAACAAAATACATAGACCGCCATCCAACCACATCTATGACTAATAATCCACTCCCGAGGATATCATCCGAACACCCTAGAAGTATTAAGTTGCGAACAACAGATAATTGCATTAAGCAAAGTGTGTAATGTAAACAAAGCATATGCCCTTGAGCATATGAATGTTGTTTTCTCCCTAGTAGCAACATCACATCTACCACCTTAGAGGTTTCTGTCACTCTCCCAGATGAAATAGAGACATGAACCCACTATCGAGCATAAATACCCCCTCTTGGAGTCACTAGCAACTACTCGGCCAAGATAGCTACTAACAACGGAGAGCATGCAAGATCATAAACAACATAGAGATAACAAAAGATATAATTCAGTACAGCAACTTAATTATAAACACCAATATTTATCGGATCCCAACAAACCAACATCATAGAATTACATAACGGTGATCTCAATCATGTAGGGCAGCTCATGAGATCTAAACATGAAGCACATGGTGGAGAAGACAACCATCTAGCTACTGCTATGGACCCATAGTCCAAGGTAGACTACTCACTCATCGCTCCGGAGGCAAGCATGGCGATGAAGAAGACCTTCGGTGGCGATTCCCCTCTCCGGCAGGGTGCCGGGAAGAGCTTCTGGACCCTCCCGATCTTCGGGTCGACGGCGGCGGCAGATCGCGATGTATTCTAGAAAACTGATCGGGCCCTTAGGTTTTTCTCGTCGGGGGGTCTTTATAGGCGAAGGGGCGATGTCAGAGGTGGAGCCAGGGGCTCTCACACAGGGGTGGCGCGGCCAGGGGCCAGGCCGCGCCGCCCCCTTGTGTGGGGCCCTGGTGGCCCCCCTCCGACACTTCTTCGGATCTCTGGAAGCTTCCGGGTAAAATAAGACTTCAGGAACTTGTTTCGTCCAATTCCGAGAATATTTCCTGTGTATCACTTCTGAAACACAAAAACAGCAGAAAACAGGAAACTGGCACTGTGGCACTTCGTTAATAGGTTAGTTCCGGAAAATGTATAAAAGTGCCACTAAGTGTAACGAAACAATAGGCAAATGGTGTAAAACAAGCATGGATCATCAAAAATTATAGATACGTTTGAGACGTATCAAGCATCCCCAAGCTTAACTCCTGCTCGTCCTCGAGTAGGTAAGTGATAACAAAAGAATAATTTTTGAGGTGACATGCACCTACACAATCTTGATCATATATGCAAGCATTGGTGAGCTGGGATCAATAGAACTTAAAACATGGGCATGAAAGATATAATCATGACAATAAGAACTTAGCAATCATGTTGTAAACATGCAAATGAACACAAACAAAAGATCATGGTAATGAAACAATGAAAGTCAAACGTGTGTTCAAATCATATGGAAAAACATACAAATGGTTTTCAGCTTGTCCTTCAAAGAGAGCAAAACATAAATGCATAGGACACCTCAAAGTTTAAGAGGACGACTAGATACAAATAACTTAAGAACAAGTGAAACCAATCATCATGAGTCAATCAATGAACTTTGGGACAATGCATATCACACTAAGAATGACAACTATGCTCTCTTAATGGTGCATAAAGAAAGAAGGTGGTGACTCAACATAAAAGTAAAAGAAAGGCCCTTCGCAGAGGGAAGCAGTGATTAAGCATGTGCTAGAGCTTTTCATTTGTAAAACAGAGAGATAAAACTTGATTTTGAGAGGTGGTTGTCTTTGTCAACGACTAGCAATGGGGTTCTTACTATCTTCCATACAAAAATAAAGCAAGTTTTTGAGAGAGAGATTGGCACTCTTGTGCTCTTTTTATAAAACTTGGCACTCCTCCCCACCTTTTTCCTTTCACATACCATGGCTAACCGATTCCATCGGGTGCCCACCAACATTCACATTCTTTGGAGGAGTGTTTTTTTTTCTTCTGTTTTTTCCTTTTTTTTCTTTTTGGAATAAGCAATATGGAAGATAGCAAATCCGACCACTACGTCCCCATGAGCTGAAAACAGTGTCACAGAACGAAAAGTGTTTTGAAGGTTTTTGAAAGGTAGCACACGAAAATTTTACTTTGGAATGGCTTACAAATACCATGCATAGGAATTTATAGTGGACACAATGGCAAACTTTGGCTTTTAGGAGTTGGATGCACGAGTAGAGCTCATACTCAGTACAAGGCGAGGGCTAGCAAAAGACTGGGAGCGACCAACTAAGAGAGCAGTAATGGCCATAATCATGCAAAGCGACAAAGCGACATTAAAAGAAATATACGATGGCATCAAAAGTCAAAAACTAAATGATCATGAAGGCTAATGGCGACTTTGTAAGAGTCTAACATGTGTGAGCAAGCGCCAAGTCAACCCAAATAAAGCATCAAGGAAAAAACCAAAATAATGCTTCCATACAATAAAAACAACGCATGATTTTTTTCAAAGGCTCATTAAGCAATCTCAGTTATTTGAGACAAGTCATGCTACAGCAAAACCACTAAGCATACTATCAAAAAGACATCAAGCATGACATGAAAAAGCCTAAGCCGCAGTCTACACAAGCTCCTTCTTGTACCACTATTTTGCACAAAGCTTTTTCTCTTTTCCAACACCATTTGAAATTTTTATAAACACCTCTTTTGATGAAAACCAATGAAGATCAGAGGCAAAAATGCACCTTGATGAAAAGATATGACAAGATCTGAACGCAAATCAAGGCAAAAACGAAAACCAAAAGCAGTAGCAGAAAAAGTCGAACGCTCGATTTTTAATAAGAGTGAAAACTAGAGCGTTCTTTGCAAATGAAAACGAGTACATCTCCTCCAAAGGAAATTTGTTGGGGTCCAACCATTTATTGCAGCAAACAAACAAACTAAACAAATTAAGAAAACTAAAACAACTGACGCTCCAAGAAAAACACATAGTGCATGAAGCAATAAAAATATAGTGTTTTGAAAGGTGACCTGATTTTTGCCGATGAAGAAGGGGTGCCTCGGGGGCATCCCCAAGCTTTGACGCTTGTACTTCTTGGATATTTCTTGGGGTGATGCATGGGCATCCCCAAGCTTGAGCTTTTGTCCATTCTTCAACTCATCTCATCATTCTCCAATCCCTACACTTGAAAACTTCCTTCATACAAAACTAAACACAATTCTATTAGCAACATTAGTGTAAGCATAAAATATATTCAACCTCTTTTAGCTTCAGGTTTCAACCCAAAACCACCATATATAAAGTATATACTACTGTAGCAACTTCCACAAGAGTTCCATGATCAAAAATAACTCAAAGGAAAGCGATAAAGTGGCAAAAACAAATATTGGCAGAAATCTGTCAAAACTGGACAGCTGACAAAGGACGAATTTTTGAGGGATTTTCCGTTGCTCAAATCAAAAAGTGTTCAACTAAGAAAAGTTTGGATATAACCTGGGGCATATGCACAAGAAATCGCAGGTCCAAAAGAATAACAGAGAATTTTCATGAATTTTTACGGTGCAGCACCGAAAACAGTTTCAGGACAGCAACATCCCCAAATCTTTACCTCACTCAAATTAGAGGCTTCTCTTGGCACAAAAACGAAATAAACAAGATAAGGAGCAGTCATTACAATAGTAATGACTTCCAAGACTCAAACAAAAGAAAAATTACTGAAAAGTAAACAATGGGTTATCACCCAAGAGTGCTTTTCTTTAACGCCTTTGAGCTAGGCTCAGTAATTTGAGAAGATGCTCACATAAGAAATATGAATTTAAGCAAAAGAGAGCATCAAGGAGCAAATATAAAACACATTTAAGTCTAACCCACTTCCTATGCATAGGAATCTTGTAATAAAATAAATTAAAGAAGCACATAGTAACAAGTATGGGTAGATAAAACAAGAGCAACTTTGGAACTTCCAATGTAAAGAGAGGTGTTTTAGTAACATGAGAATTCCAACAACCATATTTTCCTCTCTCATAATAATTTTCAGTAGCATCATGAACAAACTCAACAATATAAATATCACACTCACCCTCCTTTGTTAAGCATGGAGGGCGATCAAATAAGGTATTAGTTAAAGAGTTACTCTTATTGGGAGGTAGACATGGGTAACTCCATTCTTCCTCCTCTTGATCATCACTCTCCTCCTCTTTTTCATCCAATGAGCTTCCAATTTCTTCTTCCATAGGCTCCTTCAAGGCATTAGTCTCTTCCGTTGGAGAGCATCTATTAAGATATTTAAGAATATAGCCATTTCCTTCCTTGTAATTATCAAAGCAAAATGTGAGTATATCATAAACCTCATATTTATAAGGTGCATCATCAATATTTTCAAGCAAATAAGCAAGTTCGAATGCACCCTTCCAAGCAATAAATTCTTCAATTTGTTCCACATCATAAA
The DNA here is from genome assembly GCA_007115705.1 of Dactylis glomerata. NCBI lineage: Eukaryota > Viridiplantae > Streptophyta > Magnoliopsida > Poales > Poaceae > Dactylis > Dactylis glomerata. The sequence continues at coordinate 34,711 of QXEO01001369.1, forward strand.
AGTCATAATTTCCATTAATATAAGAAGATATGGTAACATCATCATTATACTCACATTGAAAAGGGAGGTGTTTATACCTCCTACAGCAACAAGATTCATCAAAGCAATAAGTAACATTATAAGTAGAGCACACATTTCTAGCAATGATATATAATCTATTGATTTGTTCCCATAAGTGTTTCCCTTTTTGTGACAAGCGGTGTTCATCATAATAATTTTGCTGCTCTTCCGTGAACCCACCTTGCCAAAAAGATTTAGTTTCAAAGAAACCAACCATTGAAAGAAAGCATGATAAAGCAAGACAATAACAGACCAACAAAAATAACAACTACAAAGGATTCTAATTTTTTTGGGTTTTTGATATAAAGCAATGCAGGTAAAATAAATAAAGTAAAGCAAAACAAATAACAAAGTAAAGAATGTGTGTGCGAAGAACTCCCCTCGCAGAAGTCTTCTCTCTTCCCCGGCAACGACGCCAGAAAAATAGCTGCTACTCCAAGTTGATGTGGGAGCAAACTGTCCTTGTGCGTGGTGAATGACCAGCCCGTTGGGAACCCCAAGAGGAAGGTATGATGAGTGTAGCGGCTAGTTTTCCCTCAGTTAATATACCAAGGTATGTCGATCTTGGAGAGGAGAGACGGTGACGACTGAAGGTGATGCAGACTGGCTTAGTAACACTTCAACAAGGGCGCCGTTAACGATACTTGTTGACTCGTCTTCAGCCAGTAGCAACGCGGAACCTGCACACACACAAACAAATACTTTGTTCCCAACTTGCGATGAGGTTGTCAATCTCACCGGTTTGCTTGAAACAAAGGTTATGCGTGTATCGAGTGGAAAACAGTAGAGTATATGCGAGTAAAGTAAACAGTGCGGGAAAAGTAAACAGGTGATTGCAATATGATGTAGATAGGACCGGGGTCCACAGTTCACTAGTGGTGTCTCTCCATAGATAAAATAACATGCTGGGTAAACAAATTACAGTTGGGCAATTGATAGAATAAAGATAACGTGATATGTCAAGAAGATCACTATGAGATTTACTCTGGGCATTACAACAAAATACATAGACCGCCATCCAACCGCATCTATGACTAATAATCCACTCCCGGGGATATCATCCGAACACCCTAGAAGTATTAAGTTGCGAACAACAGATAATTGCATTAAGCAAAGTGTGTAATGTAAACAAAGCATATGCCCTTGAGCATATGAATGTTGTTTTCTCCCTAGTAGCAACAGCACATCTACCACCTTAGAGGTTTCTGTCACTCCCCCAGGTGAAATAGAGACATGAACCCACTATCGAGCATAAATACCCCCTCTTGGAGTCACTAGCAACTACTCGGCCAAGATAGCTACTAACAACGGAGAGCATGCAAGATCATAAACAACATAGAGATAACAAAAGATATAATTCAGTACAGCAACTTAATCATAAACACCAATATTCATCGGATTCCAACAAACCAACATCATAGAATTACATAACGGTGATCTCAATCATGTAGGGCAGCTCATGAGATCTAAACATGAAGCACATGGTGGAGAAGACAACCATCTAGCTACTGCTATGGACCCATAGTCCAAGGTAGACTACTCACTCATCGCTCCGGAGGCAAGCATGGCGATGAAGAAGACCTCCGGTGGCGATTCCCCTCTCCGGCAGGGTGCCGGGAAGAGCTTCTGGACCCTCCCGATCTTCGGGTCGACGGCGGCGGCGGATCGCGATGTATTCTGGAAAACTGATCGGGCCCTTAGGTTTTTCTCGTCGGGGGGTCTTTATAGGCGAAGGGGCTATGTCAGAGGTGGAGCCAGGGGCTCTCACATAGGGGTGGCGCGGCCAGGGGCCAGGCCGCGCCGCCCCCTTGTGTGGGGCCCTGGTGGCCCCCCTCCGACACTTCTTCAGATCTCTGGAAGCTTTCGGGTAAAATAAGACTTCAGGAACTTGTTTCGTCCAATTCCGAGAATATTTCCTGTGTATCACTTCTGAAACACAAAAACAGCAGAAAACAGGAAACTGGCACTGTGGCACTTCGTTAATAGGTTAGTTCCGGAAAATGTATAAAAGTGCCACTAAGTGTAACGAAACAATAGGCAAATGGTGTAAAACAAGCACGGAGCATCAAAAATTATAGATACGTTTGAGACGTATCAGGTAGCCAAGAGCGGTGGGTGCTGCACCTTGGTTGAGGTAGCCGTGCGAGGGGATGCCATGGTCGAGGTTGCTGGTGTCGGTGTAGCCGCACTTGAAGCCATGGGCACGAAGAAGGCGCCATGGTGATGATGACGGAGACGCGTCGATGGCAGTCGTCGAAGATGATGATGCCGAAGTCGATGCAGTCTGAACCATCGAGGATGAGGTGCAGCCATAGTTGTGCCAGAACTAGGCGCACGTCCGGGGTGCAGGCATACTGCGGTTTTGCCAGAACCGAGTACGCAAGAAGAATCGTCGGTGATGCGGTCGAGGCAGTCGTAGGAGTCGATGCCGAAGAAGACGTTGTCGAGGCCGATGAAGACGAGGCGCCGATCCGAGCTTGCCAGGCACGGGGACGCGTCGGGAATGAAGGCACGCGGCGGTGTTGCCAGCACCGAGCATGCGTAGAGCGGGACCAGTATGAACTTCGCGCCATGTCGAGGGACTAGCTGACAAGGCTCCAGAGCGGTTGCGAGACGCAGAGCGGCGAAGAGGGGCCGAAGCCATCAGCAGTTGTAGGAGTAGACTTGACGCTGGCTGTGAAGTCATACTGGACGAGGGCGAAGGTGTAGGCGGCGAAACCAGTGGCGGCGGAGGCCGTGTAGGTTACGTGAGGAGGCGGGGTGGCGGTAGTCGAAGTAGGCGAGGAAAAACCTGGCGGTTGACGAAGACCTTGCACAGACGTGGCTTCCCGAGTCGTGTGAGGCGGCGCGGTGACAGCCTGGGACGTCGGTGCGTGAGGACGGCGAAGATGACCGCGCGCAAGATGCTACACCCCGAAGGGGTAGCATAGCTGCAGGGCGCGAGTCGATGGAGCAACGTGACCACCAGCTACGTACGCGCCTTGGAAGGCGCGTTGGAAGCCGGCGGCTTGGACCATAGGCGGCGGCGCTGCGGCCCAAAGGGGCGACGCAGCGGCAACCCGATGCTCGGTCGGCGGTAGGCGCGTGCTCGGGGACGTGCTTGGCGTAGACGTGCGCTAGATCGGTTTATCAGACCGATGGAGGCGCAGGACACGCCATGTCATGGACGACGACGTGTAGATCGGAGTTGATGGCGATGTTGTCGGTGAAGTCCTGGGCGATGACGACGAAGATGGACCGGCGAAGGAGACCGCGCGGACGAGAACAGTCTGCTGCGACGCACGTAGGGGCGCCCCGTGTGCGGCGCCTGCGGCCGTGCCGAGCGGTTGATGAAGATGGCCGGTGCAGGTCGATGTCGTTGTCGGAGTAGAGGCGCAGGTTGACGATGGCGATGGGCGACTCAATCCGATCTAGGATCGGTAAACCAAAAAGAAAACGCCGGTCAAGCGACCGGCGGAGAAAAAGACTGTAGGGAAGCCGATCAACGGATCGGCAGACGAAACCTAGGACGGGCGGCACGGCCCCCAGCGGAGATCATGAAGATCGATCTCCCCGGGGGCGGCGCGGTGCGGAAGCTTGGGCGGCGGCTAGGTCAAGGATCGGTGCCGCTCCGATACCATGTAGAACGATAGAGAGAGGTATGGCGGAATATGATGGATGTATTATTGAGCCTCGAGGGCGAGTATATATAGGCGTACAGGGGACATCTTGAAGTGCAAGACAAGACACGAGGAGTCCTATCTCTATTCTAACTACCGCACAGGTACGTGCCTAATTATATCTCTAACAATAACCTTCTAGTTTCAACTACTTGTTGTTCAACTGCATCTCAAACAAACATGCATCCAGTGTTCTAGCTTGGCACACACACCCTCCGCCGTGCTTCGTTGACATGAGTCTTGGTTTAACGTGTAATCATCCCAATTAGTAATTGAGTCTGGGCCTTTCGTGCCCATAAACTTTCTGATTCCTATGATTCCCATCAACAGGTCTCTCCACACTCCTTGTTTCTTCTCTCTTTCTAGCTAGTGAACTACTGCTAGCTGAGTGCTCTGGGTGCAACCACAAGCAATATATATCTCAAAGTGCCGGGAGGCATTAATTAGGATGTATTAATTTGTTTTCCATATCACCCTTAAAAATTAACAACACAAAGTTTTAGGATTCATCTTTTCGTTCGGAAGTGCCACTGGGCAGAACTTCACCATAGTACATCTTTTTTGTTGTTGAAACTTACCATAAGGCATCTGCTACGGTAGAAGTTGGTAAACTGGAAAGCACACTGGAACTGAAAAACATGGAGGCGGCTAGAGTACCGGGTCATGCTTCGGGCTAGGTCGGGCCAGACAAAGCCTGTAAGGCCTGGCCATCGAGCCTAGAATGGAGGCCCAACCCTGGCCCGACAAGTGGAAAAGCTCAGTGTTCCTAGCGCCTTGGGCTGGGCCATACTATTATGCTGCCCATTTGCTAGGCCCGACCCCGCTAGTGTGAACTGTGTGGTGTGTAGGTGTTCCAGCTTGGCACACATCCTCCTCGCGTTTCGTTGATATGACCAGAGTCTTTGGTTTGACCTGTAAGGACTCCACCGTGTAGAGTGACTTTGGCCTGAAGTACCATTAAACTTTCCTATTCCTCTCATTCCCATCAACATGTCTCACCACACATCACTTGTTTTTTCTTTTTCTAGTGAACTTCTGCTAGCTGGAATATATTTGCATGCTCTGGGTGTAACCGGAAGCAATATATGTATCTCAGTGTGGTAGGAGACAATAATTAGGAGGAAGTTTGTTTCTATATATCATACCCAAAAGAGTATGCAAGACTTAAATTCATGAGCACACATTTATACCTACACCTACATAACTTGTCCTTCTCCATGTGCCAACCCAGATGGACATACATTTGTGTGACCATCCATGATGATAAATGTTGCATCGGCCTCTACTCTCTAGAGAGAGATACAACAATAAACCCCTGACATATCAGCATATGCACACATCCATGCACATGACATAGTACAAAAACACCACAGAAAGATGCAAGAGTGAACCTCTGGCTTCTCATATGTGGCATGTCACACATTTCCGCTAATTTTAGATAAAAGGGTTTCTCCTTATTTCATTAAAGAAATCAAAATATGCAATGAAAACCCCCTAATTTCATGGATGAGAAAAGGCAATCCCAAGGTGTAACACAGTGCAACATGCAATGGGCAAACCAGCTGAGTAAGGGCATCCATGATGCTGCCATAGCTAAATCTGACATGAAACGTTATTTGGCATTAGAGTGAAATATGACTAGAGCTCTGCAATGTTGCCATAGCCAAATATCTGGACTGTGGGCCCTAACACTGAATAAAACTAGGTAAACAAAGGGTATTCTCTCTCCCAACCTCAAGCCTTGGATGTTTCAATTGGATATATATAGTATTTAATTAGGAGGGGGAGAATTTGGCATCGGAGTAAGAGGTTGCTTTGGTTCCCTCTCTTTTTTTTGGATTTGGAACTATCCTCATGGTGTAGGTAATACTTCCAAAAGCAAAAAAGCAAATATGGATCTACATTTGGCTACACATTGTGGATGCCCTAATGGTCCCAGTTTAACGAGCTGAACCATGTATTCAGCTCCCGCTCTTCAATAGAATTCCCATGCACAATAAGATCACCGCTACGTTTCTAGCCAAAGAACGATTTCACCACCTACAAGAATAGCGAAGACAGTTGTAGGGGCATATATTTTATGTTAGAATATGTGTACCGGATGCCGCGCCCCTGAGCAGAGGGAATCCACCAACTCTGGAAGACGTAAACATAGATGAGGTGGAATCAATTTTTGAACCATTAGCTGTCGATGCAGAGTTGAATGTATGATTTTTATGTAGCAATCCAGAATGCGATGCCTACCTGAACATCCTTTTTTCCTTTTGATGATGTAATTGGAAATAAAAAACATAAAGGCATTGTTCATTGAGCCAATAAACGCATAAAGTACATTATATGAAACAAGCTGGAGTGTCACCATTTGATTCAGTGTTTAATTTTCTTGTTCATGTTGAGCTGAAACATAAATAAGCTGGACTAAATGCACCTTTGATGTTGAGGAGCGTTTTGTCCAACCTTTGCGGCTTGCAAACTGGAGGTATTTTTTCTTGCTTGAGCTGCTGTTACTTACATTTCATTTGACTGAATGGAACGAGGTTGTGTCCTGTTGTTCTGAAAATAAATTTGGTGATTGATTTGATCGAAATGAATAACACAAGGATTTTAAGGTGTAATCTTTTCCATTCTGCAGTCCCACTGGGCAGTGGCGGACCCAGGATTTTACCACTAGGTATGCCGTACCAAAAATTATGACGTGCATTACATAAATCAGTTTTTGCAATTTCCTTACTCGTGCTATTATGTGTGCTCTTCCGCCATAGTTTCAACAAAATAAGGATTTGAAATGTTTTTTTTGATTTTCCGCAATTACATGCTAAACTCTCTCTGGTTTTACGTACTACTGCTTTGGGCCAGATTTAGAAAATTTAGAATTTCTCGACGATCAGAAGCATATCTGACATTTGAATTTAGTAAGCAAATTAATGTAAAGTTTGACTATATTTTGTACCGGTGTATTCAGAATATAAAGGAGGTATATGTGTCCACGTAAAAAAATGTGTAAAGTTTGACTACATTAATTTTTTTCAATATTAATATATTTCCTTGATAAAAAAAATGTGTCCACGTCAAAGAAGGCGCATGCATAGGAGAGTTTTCCATGCATAGGTATACATGCTTTTTTTGACTTAACTTATGAGCTAATAGCTGGCTAATTGAAAATACTCAAACTGCCTATGTAGGTACATATATTGGCCCATAACGTGATTGCCTACAACTCTCCTGCCTATATGAGTGTTTATGGGCCGTGAGCCCGCGAGGGACGAGTGTTTAAGGATAGGCAGAAGCTATCGATTGTATTAGCTGTTTGCGACTAATAATCAGAGGAAGCCAGACATCCTGGGGTATGCCATGGCATACCGGGCATACCCCTAGGTCCGCCACTGCCACTGGGCAGAGCTTCATACCATATGGCATGTGCTACGTCCAATTTGGTAAGTGGACCGGGGTGGAATGATAAACATGGCGGAGGCTAGAGGGTTACTCGGACTACAGTGAAGCTCTCTGACGTTTAAATGTTTCAGCTTGACACACACCACCCTTAGCCGGGCTTTGTTGACATGAGTCTTTGTTTCTTGTTGGTACCGCTATATATGTGGGTATCTGTGGGGATCATCCCGGCCATATCGTACTTTTTCCACTTATTTCCAAATGTATGTTTAGTATAGTGTATTGGGTCTGTTGCATTCTCACTTTTTCCAAAATTTCCCAAAATTTAGGTTATTTTATCCAATACCTATACACGAACCCTCCCTACTGAATTAGAGATTGGGATTATATGAAAATTTAAGAGGATTGGATGAAGGTAGAATGTTCACATGTAACTATTCTGAGACCAATCCCTTGATTTATCTAGTACCAGAGTTTGGGCCTATAAGCTTTATGAGTCCTCTCATTCCCATGAAGAGGGTCTCTCCACACTGCTTATTTATTCTAGCCGAAATAAATTAAGATGCCCTGGGTCCAACCGAAAGCAATATATATGTCATTGTGTTAGGAGACATTATTTAGGAGCGAGTGATCTATATCCCACACATTTGTATCTACATAGCTTGTCCTTTCCATGTGCCAACAACAAAAGGACATATTTGTGTGATCATCCAGGATGATAGAAGTTGGGTAGGCCTCCACTCTCTACAGAGATACCAAAGCAAGAGTAAACCTCTAGATTCTGCATATCAGCATATGCACACAATCATGCACATGTCAGCATATGCACCCACTTGGAAAGGATAGTGACACCCTCTTGCTGAGCTAGTAATTGAGTTTAGGACTTCAGTACCCATAAACTTCCCGATTACTCTGATTCCCATCAACATGTCTCTCAACACTCCTTGTTTCTTCTCTTTGTCTAGTGAACTGCTGCTAGCTGAGGTGCTCTGGGTGCAACCGAAAATAATATATATGTCAAGGCGCTAGGGCACATTAATTAAGGGGAAGTGTTATGTTTCCATATCATCCAAAACATTTACGCAGACTTAAGTTCATGGACACACATGTGTACCTGCATAACTTGTCCTCTTGTATGTGCCAACAAGAAAAGGACATACATTTGCGTGACCATCCAAGATGACATAGATCAATATCTACTCTCTAGAGAGATATGACATCAAGAGTAAACATCTGGTATCTGCATATGCACACAACCATGCATGCACATGGCATATCACAAAATACCACACATATGCAAGAGGTTTTGGCTTCTCATTTGTGGCGTTTCCCCTATTTTTAGATACTCCCTCCGTTCTTTAATATAAGATGTACAGTTTTCTTGCACGAATATAATGCACAGGCTAAAAGGGCAAATTTCAATACTTGTAGACATTAATACAGGTAGGTGATCGCTGTGAGAATAGAGGAAAAATAGAGAAAACTTGGTATTTTATCTCTCCTAATCAAATTGACTTCTAAATTGTGTAAAAAATCACACAATCCTGTCATACACCTTATATTTTGGATTTTTTCACAGAAAACTATACACCTTATATCAAGGAACGAAGTGAGTAAAAGGGTTTCCTCTATTTCATTAACAAAATCAAAATATACAAGGAAAAAAAGTCCACACATCTTTCCCTTATTGGGCTACTTTTTCAAGACATTTGTAAGAGAGTTAGTTTGACGCATGCCACCGTGAATTTCTTGAAATTGGAAAAACACTATGAAAAATGCCATCGCAACTTTCTGATACTTAAAGTTTGCCATTGTTTCCTACATTTGACAACATTTCCTCGAACAGGCTAAGATCATATCTTTTATTGTATTGATCCAAGAATACTTCATACTTTCTTGTCTCCAGATTGAGATGAAAAGGCAACCCCAAAGGAGTAGCACACTGCAAACATGCAATGACAAACCAGCCGAACAATGGATTCAGCTCCCGCTCATGCACAATGAGATCACCGCTACATTTCCAGTCAAAGAAATGATGTCACTTCCCACAAGAATAGCGAAGAGAAATGATGTGACCGATTGTTGTCGAAGCGTATCTTACCAACTCGTGAGCATGTTGGAAAATAAACTAGCTGCTTAGGTTTTCTGAATTTAGGAAAGTGTCGAACTGGTCTGTCAGTTCTGTCACGATAGTTAGCTTCCAGGACGGAGTCGTTGGCTAGCACGATCCGGTCCGATTCTGTAGGATCACCGTGGGCACGCTCGAGTTGTGGGATGGCACGATTCAGTCGGGGCGTGGCCGATCTCCACGGCATGCTTTGTATTCGCAAATAAAAGGGAATAGACAAACAGAAAAGCGGTATGCAGTACACCGCACAAAATCTCTCGTGTGTTCATCTCTGAGTTAATCTTCTTCCTCTCTCCAATTCGCGTGTGTGAGTTTGATCCAGGGTTTTAGGGGCAACACGTGGTATCAGAGCCTCGTGAGTGTGGATGCCGAAAGGTGGGATGCCGAAGAACCAAGACCCGTCCAAGAAGCCGGCCGTCGAGGCGTCGGATGCGGACACTGGGCTTGGGGCGTCGTCGCCGGCGTCCAAGGAGAGGGCGCTCACCATCCCTCGCTCCGGGCGCGAGGCGGGTGGTGTGTCGAGCACGGCCTGGCCGATGCTGACCCGATCCAACTACAATTCCTGGTCTCTCCTCATGCGTGTGATCCTGCAGGCTCGGCATCTGTGGGATGTGATCGAGAGCGGTGAAGGGGAGTACGGCGATGATCGTGCTGCTATGGAGGGGATCCTCCGGTCGGTGCCACCGGAGATGATTCCCTCGCTCGCTGTCAAGAAGACGGCGAAGGAGGCCTGGGATGCAATCGCCACGATCCGCGTCGGGGCCGACCGGGTGCGCGTCTCCAAGGCGCAGAACCTGAGGAAGGAGTACGAGGCGCTCCGATTCAAGGCGGGGGAGACCGTAGATGAGTTCGCCATGCGGCTGCAGGAGATCGTGCACCAGCTGGAAGTGCTGGGGGATCCGATCGACGAAGCCATGGTAATTCACAAATATCTCCGCTCCGTCCCCAAGATGTACAAGCAGATGGCCCGCTCCATCGAGAGCCTCCTCGACACCAAGAAGATGTCGATCGAGGAACTGACGGGGCGCCTGAAGGTGTGCGAGGAGGACGACAGCGACGATGAAGCTGCTGGCGAGGCCGGCGGCGGAAAGCTACTGTTCACTGAGGAGCAGTGGCGCGCCCGCATGAAGGAAGAGGGCTCCTCCGGTGGCGGCGGAGGAAGCGGATCCGGCAAGAACGGCCGGAACAAGGGCCGTGGCAAGAACGGCCGCGACAAGGGCAAAACCTCCGGCGGCGCCTCTCGTGATGATGAGTGCCGCTATTGTGGCAAGCTGGGCCACTGGGCTCGAGATTGCCGCAAGAAGAAGAGGGAGGAGGCCCACCTCGTCAAGGAAGGAGGCGACGAGGACGAGCAGCCCGCTCTGCACATGGCGCGGATCTGCCTCGCCAGCGACGAGCCGGAGCACGCGGATGGGGCCGTGTTCCTGAATGAGGAGCGCGCTCGCGTCAGGCTTGGCGATGAGGCCGAGCCGGTGGAGGAGCCCTGGTACCTGGATTCAGGGGCCTCCAACCACATGACAGGCAGCCGCGCGGTGTTCGCCAAGCTCGACACGGCGGTGACCGGCTCGGTGCGCTTCGGCGATAACTCTGTCGTCGCCATCAAGGGGCGGGGCGTGGTCCTGATGCTGATCCGCGGTGGGGAGCACCGCGAACTGACGGATGTCTACTACATCCCGAAGCTGAAGACGAGCATCGTCAGCTTGGGCCAGCTGGACGAGACCGGCTGCCCCTCTGCAATCCGTGGCGGTTTCATGACAGTTTGGGATCGTGACGATCGCCTGCTGGTCAAGGTTCCCCGCTCGCCAAACCGCCTGTATAAGGTGGTGCTGAAGATCGGGCAGCCAGTCTGCCTGTCGGCGCACAGCAACGAGAGCGCATGGATCTGGCATGAGCGCCTAGGCCATCAGAACTTTGGCACTCTCCAGACCATGGCGCGCGACGGCATGGTGCGCGGCCTTCCAAGGATCGGCCACGTCGACCAGCTGTGTGATGCCTGCCTGGCGGGCAAACAGCGACGCGCGGCGTTCCCTCAGGCTGCCAAATACCGTGCTACGGAGGTGCTCGATCTGGTGCATGCCGATCTGTGCGGCCCCATCTCGCCGCCCACGCCGGGCGGGAAGAAGTACTTCATGCTCCTCGCCGACGACAGTAGCAGGTTCATGTGGGCAGTGCTGCTCCCGTCGAAGGACGTCGCCGGTGACGCCATCAAGCGCTTCAAGGCCGGGGCAGAGCTGGAGTCTAAACACTCGCTCCGCACGTTTCGCACGGACCGAGGGAGAGAGTTCACGTCCACGGCACTCGGCAAGTTCTTCTCCGAGCACGGCATCTAGCGTCACCTGACGGCCCCGTACTCCCCACAGCAAAACGGCGTCGTGGAACGGCGGAACCAGACCGTCGTCGGGATGGCGCGGAGTATGCTGAAGGCGAAAGGCATGCCCAATCGCTTCTGGGGCGAGGCCGTGCTGACTGCGGTCTACATCCTGAACCGCTCCTTCACCCGTGCGCTCGACGGCATGACGCCGTTTGAGGCGTGGCATGGACGCAAGCCGGCCGTGGAGCACCTCCGCGCGTTTGGTTGTGTCGCCCACGCCAAGATCACCAAGCCAGGCCTGAAGAAGCTGGATGACCGCAGCATCAAGGCGGTGTTCCTCGGATATGAGCCTGGCTCCAAGGCCTACAGGCTCTATGATCCGGTGGGCGACCGCGTGATCATCTCACGCGACGTGGTCTTCGACGAGGCACGTGCGTGGGACTGGAGTAGCGAGGCGACGAACGGCGATGAAGCTTCGTTCACCATTGAGTACATGGTGTACAGGGGAGCTCCCCTGCAGCGCGAACCCGTGGCGACACCATCGACGGGTGCAGCGGGAAGCTCTGCCGCGGCAGAGAATTCAGCAGCAAATTCTGCCGCGGCAGCCACGGCAGGCCACGGGCCTGTCACTGCAGGAGCGGCTTCAGGACAACCTATCAAGTTCGTGTCGCCGCCGAGCAACGCCAGCGAGATGCTGGACAACGATGACGATGTGGCAAAAGCTCACCGATTCCGCCTGGTGGCTGAAATGCTAGAGGAAGCCGCAGGGGAGCCGGAGTACCTGGAGGAGTTGCTGCTCGTCGACGAGCCCAATAACTTCACCGAAGCTGAGCCACACGACTGCTGGCGTAAGGCGATGCTTGAAGAGCTCGCTTCTATTGAGGAGAACGGGACCTGGACTCTCACTGACCTCCCTGCTGGACTGAAGCCGATCGGGTTAAAGTGGGTGTACAAGACGAAGCGCGACGCCGCGGGTACCATCGTCAAGCACAAAGCCCGTCTGGTGGCGAAGGGCTATGTGCAACGGGAGGGCGTGGACTTCGACGAGGTGTTTGCACCTGTCGCTCGCCTGGACTCCGTGCGCGTCCTCCTCGCGTTAGCAGCGCATCAAGGCTGGCAAGTCCATCACCTCGACGTCAAGTCTGCATTCCTGAACGGTGAGTTGCAGGAAGAGGTGTACGTTGTGCAACCGCCAGGCTTCGAGCGCGACGACGGACGAGGCGAGGTGTTCCGCCTCCACAAGGCCCTCTACGGGCTGCGCCAGGCTCCACGGGCCTGGAACTCGAAGCTCGACATCACGCTCAAGCAGCTCGGCTTCACCAGCAGTCCCTCTGAGCACGCCATGTACGTGCGTGGGGAGGGGCGTTCTCGCATCATCCTCGGCGTGTATGTGGACAATCTAATCGTCACTGGCGCGAGCGGAGAAGATATCGCGGGCTTCAAGAAGGAGATGATGGAGAAATTTCGCATGAGCGATCTTGGGCTCCTTCACTTCTACCTCGGCATCGAGGTGCATCAGGACAGGAGCGGCATCGTTCTGTCTCAGGCTGGCTACGCTAAGAAGCTCCTGGATCGCGCGGGCATGGGGGAGTGCAACCCAACGCTCGTGCCAATGGAGCCACGGCTCAAGCTAAGCAAGGAGAGCAAGGCTCCTGCGACGGACACATCGTTCTACCGCAGCGTGGTCGGATGTCTGCGCTATCTGGTGCACACCCGCCCCGACATCACGTTCGCCGTGGGCTATGTGAGCCGGTACATGGAGGCGCCAACGACGGAGCATCTGGCGGCCGTCAAGCACCTCCTCCGCTACATAGCAGGCACTCGGACGTATGGCTGCAGGTACACGCGCGGCGGTGATCGGGAACTGATGGGATTCAGTGATTCCGACATGGCCGGCGATGTCGACGACCGCAAGAGCACCACAGGCGTCTTCTTCTCACTGGGAGCCAGCCCCATCACGTGGCAGTCCCATAAACAGAAGATCGTTGCCTTGTCGTCGTGCGAGGCGGAATACGTCGCGGCGGCGTCCGCGGCTTGCCAGGGAGTGTGGCTGTGCCGGCTGCTGAAGGACATGACTGGCGAGCAGGGTGGCGCTACACCCCTCTTCATCGACAACAAATCGGCGATTCAATTGTGCAAGAACCCGGTCTTCCATGATCGGAGCAAGCACATAGAAGTGCGCTACCACTACATCCGTGAGTGCGTGGAGGCCGGGACGATCTGCGTCGAGCACATCAGGACCGGCGAGCAGCTCGCAGACATTCTCACCAAGCCCCTTGCTCGTGTTCGTTTCAAGGAACTTCGCGCCCGCATTGGCATGGTGAACATCAAGTAAATCCGCAGCTAGATTAGGGGGAGTTTGTTGGAAAATAAACTAGCTGCTTAGGTTTTCTGAATTTAGGAAAGTGTCGAACTGGTCTGTCAGTTCTGTCACGATAGTTAGCTTCCAGGACGGAGTCGTTGGCTAGCACGATCCAGTCCGATTCTGTAGGATCACCGTGGGCACGCTCGAGTTGTGGGATGGCACGATTCAGTCGGGGCGTGGCCGATCTCCACGGCATGCTTTGTATTCGCAAATAAAAGGGAATAGACAAACAGAAAAGCGGTATGCAGTACACCGCACAAAATCTCTCGTGTGTTCATCTCTGAGTTAATCTTCTTCCTCTCTCCAATTCGCGTGTGTGAGTTTGATCCAGGGTTTTAGGGGCAACAGAGCAGTGGGCAACTAAAGATTGATTAAACTACTAAGTCAATTTTATTCTTAATTTTTTTAGTTTCTCTTAGTTTATCGAGCTCTTCTGCTGCATGCGTGAGGGCACCGGTTTTCTTCTCCTTCTTCGATGAATTGGCCTGAACTATGTCGCTCAGCTGAACTTCTCGTGCTACTCCATTCAATACTGTAACGAATAATGGTGATCACCTTACATATCTTTCTTCGAGAACCTGCTGGACATCTCGGAAAACATGGTTCGGCTAGCAGATTCTAACACGTGTTATGCCAAGTACACGTGTTATGCTTGGAACTGTGCACATTGACCAAGACTCTACGGACTCGATTACTTGGAAGCTTTCCAAGGATGGTTGCTACTCTTCAAGAACTGCTTACAAGATGCAAACTTTGGGGCTCCATACTTCTCCCATGCCTTCTTTAGTACAGAAGCCTTGGGCACCTCCCAAATGCGGAATTATTACTTGGTTGGTCATTCAAAAAAGAGTGTGAATATGGGATAGACTTGAGCGAAGAGGGTGACCAAATTGTGGGCAATGCAAGCTTTGTAACCAAGTGTAAGAATCGGGCTCTGATTATCTATTTAAATGCCGCTTCACCATTCGAATTCGGAACGCCTTGAAGAATTGGCTGGGTCTCCATGACATTGAGCCAAGAGAGTGGCGTATCATGCGGAATGTCAAACAATAGTGGGGTGAAATGGTACACAACAATTGGCAACGAAGGAAGACCATGACATCGGATGTTGATTAGTTGGGAAATTTGGAAAGAAAGAAATGCGAGGGTTTTTCGAAACATTTCTACTACTCCGGTCAATGCTTGTGACAATAATCAAAGAAGAGGCGGCGTTGTAGAGCTTAGCCGGGGCTAAAGCTTTGAGTAATATAATGTCTTGAAAGTAGGCTTTTGTTATCTTCTTAGCCCTTTTGTTGGCCAAAAGTTGGTTTGTAAGATCTCTAAATCTTTTTCTTAATTAATAAAAATGGTAAATATTTTGTCTTGTTTAAAAAGAAAGTACAAGTACAACTGAGGTATCAAACTAATTAGAACTGCTGCGGAAATCTTGGCCATCCAAGAGTGGTAGTGCTGACATTCTTTTTCGGCTCTTAATTAACTCGCTATCTGTTTCGGTGAGCAACTCGTCCCACCATCCTCTGGATGTTATTACGCCGCTTGATGGACGGTTGTCAGCTTCGTGTTGTGGATGGCTAGCTTCCTTGGTGCCTGAATAGACATTTCCGACGTCCAATCGGCGCGCTGTCGCTGGCACCGGCGCTTCGTGTTCTCTCAGGCGATAAGACCGACATCCACGAATTATTGGTGAATTACAGAAGCTTACTTTTCAGCTCGACCACACCACACCGATGACCGATCGCGTCTCCCCGTCCAGCAAATCCTGATACGTGCGCCAAGTTGCCGCCGCGGCGCTGCGCTGCTGCTAACGGGCACCGGGACAGAAAGCGACGCCCTCGATCGCGTCGGCGCTCTCTCTCGACAGACGACCGAGCGGACGACGACCGGCTCAGGAAAACGTAGAGATCAAATACGGTGGCGGTGTGCATACCGTGCTGCTGGGATAAGGGTGTCGGCGCCGCGGCTAGATGGATGGGGGCTGCGGAGCGACTCCGACAGCCATTGTTTGTCCCTCCCTGCGCGCTACCCGTTGTTTTCTCTGTAATTGCCTCCGGGATCCATGATGCGTCACTCTGAGGCCTCGTTTGTTTTGCGAGTATTAAATCCAGGCATGGAATGAATCCAGGTATGATTGGGTTGATCCAATCCTTCCACTCAAACCCCAATTAACCCAGCTAATCCCATCCCCATAATCTCTTGTACGTTTTCAGTCGTTCGGTTAATCAATGCGAGGCTACATATGCTACTCTGCCGTCGCGGTTTCTCTGGGCTCACGCGATCTCTGGCATCGTGGAATTTCGTCGAGAGGTCAGTTGGCGATGAAAAAATTCCAGACCAAGCTAGTAGAAGCGGATGGGATGGTTTGGGTAAATAATCCCGTACAGGCGTTAACGAAGACTATAGTTTTTTGTTGGGCCGGGAAAGAAACCTCGCCGGGCTGGAGTACCGGGATTGGACGTCGATCCAGATCAACCCCTGTGTCCCAGGGATTAAACGAACGAGGCCTGAGGTGGTAATTACAGGCATTCGGGTGAACAATATCCGGAACCAAAGCAAGTGGCACGACGATATTTGTTACTTCTGGCTTCCCACGGTTCTTCGCCTCGCTACCCAGTGGAAGTTTCGATGGATCATTAGATTATCTCTTCCCGCAACTACAGCATCGGTAAACCGGGCAGCTCCCCACACGCGGCGAGGGCCTACACACTCTCTCGACGACCACGGACGGGATTGCAGTGAAGATGAACTGGTTGACTAGGACGAAGAATCTATCAGTTCGGAAGAGGACAAGCCCACAAGCTGTCCATAATTATCCTGTACTTTAGCTAAAGTTAAATATGGTAAAATTTGACCAAACATATAATATAAGATGTCAAGATCTATAATACAAAATACATATAGTACAATAAAAATATATTTCAAAATAATTTAGATAATATTTATATTTATTTAAATATTAATATTTTTTGTTATACACTTAGTCAAAATTTGTAATCATTAACTTTAACAAATCCAGAATGCAGGGTATTTGACAGAGGAAGTAAGCATGCAGAGAGTACTTAATGCATGGATTTCAAGGCCAACGTGGTCTCGCGGATTGGTTGCACGGTGCATTGCCTGTGAGATCCATCCGTAGGCGAGCTTGGTTCGGCCGTGGCTTTGTATACAAAGAAGTTGCCAATTCAAATTGGTAAATAATGCGTTTTTTCTATCAAATTCAACTAGTACTAGTACATCACCTTTAAATATAAAAATTCTCTTTCGCAACTGGCTTAATGGGGGTGTCTAAAAGTGAGAAAGTAAATATCAGAGTGGGTATCTATGCGAAATAAGTTACAAAATATTTTCAAGTATTTTGATGAATTATGTAAAAAATTAAATATTTGGATGAAAAGAAAACCTCACTGGAATTATGTGATTTCAGTAGAGCTAAAAAATATTCCAAAACAAAAATTCAATATTTCAGTACAGGCCTAGGCCAAAAAATTAAAACTGAAATTCACATAGTGTTCCACATGCTCTTTTTTGCGGGGGAAGAATTTCACATGCTAGTGTTGCGCGCGCGCGCGCGCACACACACTCATATCTGCAGATTTGCTTTAGTGGTAAGCTGAACGCAAGTACTTGTCCTCACGGAAAAAGCACTTCAGCTAGGCGTATGGTATGAACATCACGGATCCAGAGACATGCACCTCTAGTAAATCCATCTTATGTCTTCACTTCAGCCGATGGCATACCACATACTATCCCTTCTATTCGGTCAGGCAACTCTTGGCTGCCGCTATCTCGGACAAGTGCTTGTTGTATAAATAGTTGAGGATCTATAATCAACGCCAAGTTGTGTTTCGTTCCTACATGTCAGGTCAATGAAGGTAGGTGCATTTGTCCCCATGTTTCTTATTCTCACAGTATACTGGCCAACGAGAAGTGTATGCACACGAGCCTATCATCATCGCCACAAGCTCACAAATAAGTTGAGCTAACTAGTTGTGAGTCTCTTCTATGCTCACACAGACATGCTCTTTATATGGCCATCCCTAGAGAGTTGTGATAATTTAATTTGGCACCAATTTGTAATTTTGCGTATCTTCCTAAAATATGTCTTTTGTATACATTTATTGTTTTCGTACATTTGGTTTCAGTTGATACAACACAACCTCTGTGACATGTTAAAGTAGATATGCATGGTCTAATAAAATCATATCATAACTAAATCAGTTGTAATTACCTTGCCTTGCATGGCAAGCCCCCTGTGATATATAAGTTGATCTGGCCGAAATCTTTGAGGTATCGAGGCAGTCCAATTCCATATTGTCAAGCCTAATTTTTATGGTATCAGAGCCAGATTCAGATCCAATCTTCCTAGCTTGATATTTCGACATGACCACCACCTCAGATCCAATCTTCCTAGCTTCGTCGACAAGTCTCTCAAGTGCCCATTAGAGTTCAATGCGGCATCGGATGAAGACGGTGCCAAGTCATCAACCCGGAGCACACGCTCTGGAGCCGTTAGGATCAGGCCATCATGGCATGGGAGGACTCCTCTCCACCCTCTACATCAAAGTTCTCACCCATGTGACCCGGCCCGGCTTGTCCCACGAGGTGTAGGTGACCTTGTCACATACGTTCTCGTCAGCAACTTTGTCTAAGGTGATGCAGATTCGTCACTAGTGGGGACAGGGTCTCTAGTCCCGGCCCGTAAGGGGCTTTAGTCCCGGTTTGCCAACCGGGACTCCAGAGGCGGGACTAAAGGCTAAACCTTTAGTACCGGCCCTGTTACGAGCCGGGACTAGAGGGTCTCCATGAGGCGCCCTTAGGGACAGGCTCTTTAGTCCCGGTTTGTAACACGGACCGGGACTAAAGAGCATCTACAGATTTTGTTTTATTTTAGGGTTTTAGGGTTTAGGTGTTCGGGGGAATTATTTTTGTTATATTATATTTTATTCCTTTCTTCATTTTAAAAGCATTTTTCGTATAATTCTACGCATACATGTTAGTGCATATATATAAGATAACTTATCTTACGATTGAGTATATATATACAATTATATGGAGATCACAATTACCGGGACTAGAGCCTGTCTATTCGATTACATGGACCAACATTAGTAATGGCCCCTAGCTACACTAAATCTTCCTTTATCATCTATAGCTTTTGTCCTCAAAAAGGCCGCTAGCTCCTCTGCAACAGCAATCGCGCGTTGCTCTGGTAGGTACTTCTCCCGCATGGCCTCGAACTATATAATAAAAGGAGATCAATATGAATGTCAATCATGATAACAAAAAATGACGGGTAAAAATAGAGGTGTGAATGTGTATTGCTTACGTCGTATCTGTAATCCTTGTGCTCAGAGGTAAACATGCGAATGAACTCGGAAACATAGTATCCACATAGATGCGTCCCTTGTGGCTGCTGGTCGCACTTTATGAGAATATAATATAATCAAAATAATAATCTAGCATCATAAATGTATTGAAAATAGAAGTATCTCGTACTACTTACCTGAACCGCCCTAAAGGTTAGCTTCTCATGAGAGATACCGTCAGTCACGCACTTGAACCGCTTCCAAATCCTGCCCGACAAGGAAAATGATTTGCTAAGTTTTTCATTACTTGATATCTCAGAAAATCATCAAAAGAGACCGATATAGCGCATTACCTTTGGAGCATGTCCTGCAGGCTTTGGAACTGTTCCATGTTTCTCGATAATGGGTTAAAGACATCAACTCTTCCCTTATCAATTTGAATGTCCAACAGAATCCAGTGGTAGCTGCACATGTATAATATGTCAGTAACTTATCAATTACACTTATAAGTGAATAGACACAACAGAGTAAGACCCTCACTTGAAGTTGTATGGAAATAGTATGTGGTCACAAATTTTTTGATCCGTTAGAAACCTTAGAATGTTTTCCTCCGTCTCCTTGGGTTTATCAGTTAGCGTCTTTATATGTATTTTATCTGGGTCTATAAACCCAATATTTATGATGTTCCTACTCTTACAGACCAGGATCTTCATTCTACATAATAGAGTACAAAAAGATATAGTGATGATAATTACATGCAATGAATTAAAATAACTGAACAAGTTATATGTAGACAACGAATTGAAAAACTTACAGATAATAGCAACTCATGAGAGATTTGTCGAGGGCGTCGCAATTATACATCTGGAAGAGTTCTTCAAAGTCAACATGGATCTCTTCGGGCCGGCCCTAGTACTCCCGTGGGACACGCGCCACGATCATTATTCTCCCATTCTTTGCGTCATTCATGTACCATGTATGCAAGTAATGCATATTTGTTGGGAGATCTTCCAACCTTTCTTTGCTGACCAAAGGCCCTCCCATGACAAATTTAGGCTTAGGGGCTACAACAGCCTTGGGAAACCTCTCATTTTGGGAAGCCAGAACGTCTTCAAGACTCATACCCCATTCATCCACCCACTTCTGTGCTATTTCCAAACTTTGCCCCTGCACCCGAGAGGGAACATTCTCGGATAACACCCTGAGGGGTGGGATCGATTGTTTGGCCTGTTGTCCAAGCTGAGGAACGTCTGATCTTTTCTTGCTTGTACTTGTACTTGATTTGCTCCCACTTGCACTTGTACGTGATCTGCTCTTTTTCCCTTCCTTCTGCAATGTGCGTAGATAGTCATCAGGCTTATGGTGCAAGTCATACTGCGATGGAAGGGTCAGTAAGTATTTTGCATATTCTTTTTGCTTCTCGGTGTATTTCGGGCGGGGCTCGGGTTCCTTCTTTTTCATCTGCGCATCATAATGTTCCTTTGCAATCCTGGCATTTTTCTCGGAGGTACGATCATAAGGTCTGATGGGACGGTTCAGATGAGGTACCTTTGGGAGGGGTGACAGTTTTTGCTTTGGGGGGGCTCCATCGCTTAGAACTCATCGACGGAGCATTCTTGCTGGCACGCTTCCGCTTAGTTTCCTTAGCGACCGGCGGCAGTGATCGAGATGGACTCGTGTTGTGGTGGCCGTAGTCATGTGGAGGGCTTCTTGGAGGTGATGGAGGTGTAGGTGACCTGCGACGACTCGGAGGCGGTGTTGTCCTTGGGGCCGAGCCTGGAAGCTTGATGTAGTTCTTATCCCATAGAATGACTCCACCCAGTACTTCTCTGAGTGTCCTCTCATCTTTGGGTCCAACGATGTCAAGTTCCATATCATGAAACCCCGTCACGATTTCATCTACCCCGACTTTAGCATAGCTAGCTGGAATCTCACGGCCATGCCAGTGTGCGTCAGGTGGATAAGGTAAAGCTTGTCCGACGGCCTCCTTCATGGATATGTTCTTCATTCTCTGATGGAGTTCACATGATATTGACTCCTTGATTCCAACCACGGGGTAGCCGGGACCGCCCTCTATCATTCATCGTGCATCGTCAGTCGGGGCCTCTGATTCAGCCACGCTGCTTTTCCGCTTAGATGGGTCGGTGGTAATATCGAGTGCAGGATCTTGCTGGCGCACTACTCCTCTAAGTTTGTCAATCTGCTGCTGTTTCTCATTAAGTCTGGCAAGCAACTAGTTGAACTTGTCCATTTCCTCATCCAGCTGTCGCTTCTTTGCTCTCGCTCGGCTTCTATAGGTCTCTTGGTCTTTGGCAAACCTAAGCCACCACAGGTAAGAAGAACCAAAGCCTCGCGTTCGTCCTCCGTGTTCGTCATTCCCGAGGACCAGTGTGAGCAAGTCTTTCTCTCTATCTGCAGTGAACTTTCTCTTTCCCTCTTTAATTTCTTTCACTATTTTTTTCCAATTTTCCCTGGGTATCCTAAGACCGTCACTGCAGATAAGTTCCCCTGTTAGTTCGTCGTATGAACCACCATGCGCAAGGAACCAATTTATTTCTCTCATTTCCCACTCATCACGGATGGGTTCAGGTGTGATCCCTTTAGCAATCATCTCTTGCTCTTTCTTATCCCACTTTGGGATGGCCGTCTCGTAGCCCCCTGGCCCCAGCGTGTGGTGATATTTCTTCTTGCCGACATTTTTCTTGTTCTTTTCTGATAATGCCTTGGCATCTTCTGACTCCTTGTACTCCTGAATGCCTTCCAGTGATTCGCCTGCTTTGCTAGATACCCTTCGAATATTGGCACTTTCTTTGTCTTCAGATAGTTTAATTTTTCCATAATTTTTTCTTCCACACCCGGAATAGTTCGGCCATCTTCTTTAGAGTCCACTGCTTGATTATGGCCCCCAATTGTCTTGCGGTGACTTCATGGTCACATTCTAGAAGGTTGAAATGTGCCATGAGATCATTTCAAAGACTCTCTTTGTACCTTTCAGCGACATACTCACTATCGTCTGCCCCTTTGCGCTTGTTCCACTCCTGAACGCTGATCGGGACGTGATCCCTAACCAGAACTCCGCATTGTTTCTTGAATGTGTCGGCAACCTTCTTAGGAAGCTTGGGTTCGCCCGTAGGCAATATGACCTCAAAGGTGTAATGCGTTCGTGCATCCAACTTTTTGGTCGGGCCTCATTTTGTAACTTTGCTCGATGTGGAGGCCTAAGAGGAGAAACATTTGTCAATGTATATGTATACAATATACAGCTATCTCCAATATTTTCACATATTACAAGTGATTGCCAAACTTCATATATATACCTCACCAGACTTCGTTCATTATCCACCAGCTTCTCCATCAGCAGAGCTATCGCCTTCTCCATTATCGGAGCTATCGCCTTCCCCGTCGGCTTCAGCTTCATGTCGGTCGACCTCCATTCCATCTTCGGAGGGGTTCAGATACGACGATGGAGATTCAGGTGGTTCAACATCGGGGGCGTCGTTGATTATATCCTCGAGAATTTCTTCCTCTGCTAGGTTCCTGCTATGTGGATCCATAGTTTCTGCAAAGTACCGACATTTGTATTTCAGTTATGGACGCTATATGGAACAATACCGACATTTGATTATATGGAACAATACCTAACTAACAAATAACTTAATCTAACTAACTAACAAATAACTTAATACCTAACAAACAATTAACCTAACAAAATAACCTAACAATTAACCTAACAAATACTAACTCTCTAACAATTTACTTACAAATATCTCATTTAAACTTTCAACATGTAAAGTGCTAACATAAAAAATTTACTTATAAATATCTAACAAAAAGCTAATTAAATCTACCTAAAAAATCTACTAACAAAATACTTACAAGAAAACTAACTAAAAAAACTTAATATCTAACTAAAATTAACTAACAAATAACCTAGCTATCCTAATTATCTAACTAAACTTAATCTAACCTAATTATCTAGCTAAACTTAATCTAACTTAATCTAACCTAATTATCTGACTAAAATTAATCTAACCTAATTATCTAACAAAATATTAATCTAACTTAATCTAACTAAACTAACCTAATTATCTAACTAAACTACTCCCTCCGATCGGAAATAAGTGTCGGCAATTTTGTACTAGTTTAGTATAAAGTTCATACTAAATCTCGGCAGTTATTTTTGATCGGAGGGAGTAGCTAACTAAAATAGTTAATCTGACTAATTAACCTAGCTAACTAAACTAACCTAATTATCTAATTAACCTAGCTAACTAAACTAACCTAACTTATTAACTAACTTAACCTAGAAAGCTAGGGTTGGCCCGCGGCGGTTACCTTGGAGGCGACGGCGGCGGTGAGAGGCTAGGAGCGGGCAGCACGCGCGACCCTTCGCGTGCGGACAACGACAGTGCTTTGGGCGCGGGCATGCGGCGGCAGCGCGCTTCGGGCGCGAGCGGCGGCGGCGCTACGGGCGCTTCAGAGCGTCGGCGGCGAGGGCGGAGGCGGTAGCGGCGCGTTGGTCCGGCAGCCTGACAGCATCGTTGTGGCTCCTCGCGCGCAGAAAATGGCTAAGTCCCGGTCGATGGAACCGACCAGGGAAGAAGGAGGGGCTTATATACCCCCCCACCTTTAGTCCCGGCCCGTGGCTCAAACCGGGACTAAAGGGGGGGTCTTTAGTCCCGGTTTGAGCCACGGGCCGGGACTAAAGGGGTTGGGTGGGGAGTTTCAGCGGCATGCACAAAAATGGACCTTTAGTCCCGGTCCGTGGTTTGGGCCGGGACTAAAGACCAAAAAATGCGCGGGAGGGTCCAAAACAGGGATGTTTTTCTGTTTTGTATTTTTGAATATTTGAATATTTGAATGAAAAGTTTTTGCATATTTTTGAATTTAAGAAACTTTCAACATGAATAAGGATTGAATTTGAAAAAGTATTCCAAATCAATTATCAGTTTTGTAAAATAATTATTGTAACTTATCAAACTATTAACAAATTTGCTATTTTGAATTAAAAAATAGATTAACTAATATTTTTTTGCATATTTTTGAATCTTATTAAACTTTCAACATGAAAAGTTCTTGAATTTGAATAAGTAATTCAAATATATTTTCTATTTTATAAAATAATTGTTCTAACTTATCAAATTATTAACAAAATTGCCATTTTCAATTAAATAATGGATTAACTAATATTTTTTGCATATTTTTGAAGCTCATTAAACTTTCAACATGAAAAGTGCTTGAATCTGAATAAATAATTCAAATCCATCCACTGTTTTATAAAATAATTGTTTTAACTTGCCAAAATATTAACAATTTTGCCATTTTGTAAGTCTAATACACACGGAGAGGGAATAATCCTAATTCGCCACACTGAATTGCAATACTATCTCTCCCTTATGAATCAATAATTACTAATTGAGAGTCAGTTCATTATTAACACACATGCTCCTTAAATAAAGGTTCAGTACATTCCATACATGCATTACATAAAAGGTTTAATACATTATTACATTATTGCACCAACATTCCTATCTATTATTTCTGTTTTCTTCTGGGTCGTAGCCATGGAGAATCTTTATCATTCAGTAGGATGCTTGGGTCAGTTTTCACTTTAAAGGGCGGAATTTCATGAAACTTATTATAATCTACTGACATGTCTGTCTTGTCATCTACTCCCACGATGTTTCTTTTCCCTGAAAGAACTATGTGGCGCTTTGGCTCATCGGACGATGTCTTCTTTTGCTGATTTCTTTTTCTCGTTTTTGTAGACATGTCCTTCACATAGAAAACCTGAGCAACATCGTTGGCTAGGACGAATGGTTCATCCATGTACGCAAGATTGTTGAGATCCACTGTTGTCATGCCGTACTTTTGGTCTACAACTACCCCGCCTCCTATCAGCTTCACCCATTTGCACCGAAACAAAGGGATCTTAAAAGAAGGTCCATAGTCAAGTTCCCATATCTCCTCTATGTACCCGTAATATGTGTCCTTCTGCCCATTATTGTCTGTTGCATCAAAGCGGACACAACTGTTTTGGTTGGTGCTCTTTTTATCTTGGGCGACCGTGTAAAATGTATTCCCATTTATCTCGTACCCTTGGAAAGTACATATAGTCAAAGATGGTGGCCTGGCTAAACAGTACAACTGATCTCCAACGGTGTTGTTATTCATGAGATGTGTCTGCAACCAACTACCAAAAGTCTTCTCGTGTTCCCCTTTAATCCAAGAGTCAGCCTTCCCTAGATTTTTGGAGCATAGAATATTCTTATGTCTCTCGATATACGGAGCCACCATGGTGGAATTTTGTAGAACTGTGTAGTATGCTTGAGTGAATGAATGCCCGTGCATACATACTTTTTCTTTCCTTCCTAGTGTGCCTTTTCCTGTCAGCCTACCCTCATACCGAGATTCAGGAACACCAATCGGCTTAAGTTCAGGAAGAAAGTCTACACAAAACTCAATGACCTCCTCTGTTCCATAGCCCTTGGAGATGCTTCCTTCTGGCCTAGCACGGTTACGAACATATTTCTTTAAGACTCCCATGAACCTCTCGAAGGGGAACATATTGTGTAGAAACACAGAATCAAGAATTCTAATCTCTTTGACTAGGTGAACTAGGAGGTGTGCCATTATATTGAAGAAGGATGGCGGGAACAACAACTCGAAGCTGACCAGACATTGGACCATATCAATCTTTAACCCTGATAGACTTTCTCAATTGATTACCTTCTGAGAAATTGCATTGAGGAATGCACATACCTTCACAATTGCTAGGGAAACATTTTTCGATAGAATTTCCCTCAATGCAACCGGAAGCAATTGCATCATAAGCACGTGGCAGTCATGAGACTTTAGGTTTTAGAATTTTTTGTCTTCCATATTTACAATTCCCTTTATATTCGATGAGAAGCCAGTCGGAACCTTGATACTGAAAAGGACTTCAAAGAAGATTTCCTTCTCTTCCTTGGTAAGAGCGTAGCTAGCATGCCCTTGAAACTGTCCTGGATGCATGCCGTCTCGTCCTTTATGACGTTCCTGGTCCTCCCGTGCTTCCGGTGTATCTTTTGACTTCCCATACAAGCCCAGGAAGCCTAGAATATTCACGCAGAGATTCTTCGTCAGGTGCATCATGTCGATTGCGGAGCGGACCTCATGAACTTCCCAATAGGGTAGCTCCCAAAATATAGATTTCTTCTTCCACATGGGTGCACGCTTATCAGGGCTGTTAGGAACAGGTTAGCTGCCAGGACCCTTTCCAAAGATTACTTTTAAATCTTTAGCCATATCAAATACTTCAGCACCAGTACGGGTGACAGGCTTCCCCGGGTTTCTGCCTTGCCATTAAAATGCTTGCCTTTTTTCTTTAGGGATTTCTATTTTTGTGCCCCTGGGTCATTAGTTGTACTCAGTTTTCCCCAGCCGCTTAACTTTTCCTCAGTTTTCCCCTCGCTATAGTTTGAAACCCCTCGCAGACGCTCGGACGGGAGAGTTTCCGTCTGGTCAGAGGCCTTAGACCGTTACCGGTGATGGCTAGGGAACCGCGGTGGTTGTGAATGGACCGTTGCTTTTGAATGGTGTTGACTGTTGACCCAATGAGACACGTCGGACTGGCGGTCACTCAGCCAAAGCTTTCCCCTCCGCCCGAGACTGGAAGAGCTCACCGCCCCTCCGCCGCCACACCGTTCTGCCCTCCTACCTTATAGCGTCGTCCGCCCTCGAGCCGCCCCCGCCCCCACCACCACCCCCGGGAGGCGGAGAGGGCTCCGACTCCACTAGATCTACCTCTATCGCGGTAGAGTTTGTACATCCATCTGGTGTGCCGATTATGCCCCTCAACGGCAGAGAAGATTGGGAATCGGAGGGATCTAACGCATGGATTCCATCTGGGTAAGCATCGTTTGCCTATGTGAATTAATAGTAGGCAGTTTTTGAGCGCAAATCATTGTTGCTCAACTAACTGCATTGCTTTTTGAATAGGATTGATCCAGCGGTGGCTTTTTGGCTGGTGGTTAGGCTGGATAGTAGCTTTTTGCATGATTCTAAACGTAATGCGAGCGGATTTTACATCCCAGCGGTGGTTGTAACTACCATCTCGTTGAGGGATTTAAAAGATATAACATCTGCGCTCATTACCCCTGGGGCGCTGGGGATTCAGTTGATTTCCAATATTTCAATAGCATGGAGGGAAGATATGTTCCACTAATTTCCGATGACGATCTGGGAATTCTTTTTTCTTTAAATAATTCTTGCCGTATTGGTAAAATTCGAATCCATGTGGACAGGGTCCAGGCATCATCTGGTGTTGGGGCATCATCAGGTGGTCGGGCATCATGTCTCTCTAGTGTTGCTGCCTCTGCTAATTGTGTGCACCGCCCCGCTCCTTGTAGGTCCACAGCAGCACCATCTGTCCCCAGTGCTAGTGGTAGCCAGATCGTTCCTACGGTCGATGTGGAGGACGATGCAGAGATTGAGGATCTGTCTCCTCAAGATGATGAGGATGAGTTGATGTTTCCTGAATTGGTAGATCGATGCAGTAAGCAGGTAATGGAGGATCAATACATGGAAGATATTGCACAAGGTGCCAAATTTGATGACACTGATGATGAAGAGAAGGATGAGAACAATGACAGCCTCATTTTAGTCGATTACGAAGGTGATGACTTGCGAACAATTGAGTGGAATAGGGAGGATCCTCAGCTTGCATAAGGCACCATATTTCAAATGATGATGGACTGCCGTAATGCAATTACTACATATTGCATTCTCACCAAGAATAATTATGAGGTTATTAAAAGTGAGCCAGGTAGGTTCACAGTTAAGTGCCCATACAAGAGGTGTAAGTGGAGGCTGCATGCATCCACAATGCTCAGAAGCACCGTGGTTTAGGTACTACGCCAACCAGTTGTGTATTTTAGATCACGGTGTAAAATTTGTTAACTATTACTGACATCCCTTATAATTATGTTTCAGATAAAGAAGAACTCGATTGACCATACTTGTCCACCACGAGCGGGAGCGCCAGAGGAGAAATCAAAGCTAGCGAAGACTAGGTGGTTGGCAGATGCAATCATAGATTGGCTGAGAGAAACTCCATCACTTGGTCCAACAGCACTCATAAAATATCTGATAAGTTTAATATAAAAATACCTTACATGAGGATGTTCTATGCAAAGGAAATGGCTCTTGACAGGATCAATGGTCCATGGAATGAAAGCTTTCAGTTGCTTTACACATTCAAAGCTGAAGTGGAGATGGCTTGTCGTGGGAATTTGGAGACAGTAGCCATGGGTAGGCGTATCGGAGAGGCTCGATGGTGGAGACAAGGGGCCCGGCTCGGGATTATGCCTACTGAGACACCATGGTTTACCCAGGTTCAGGGCCCTCCCGGTTGGAGGTAAACCCCTACTTCCTGCCTGCTTCATATTGATTGGATAGTATCGATTACAGTGCTCCTCCAGCTGTTCGGGCTAGAGGAGGAAGAAGAAGATCGGATCTCCCCTATGCTAAGGGTCCAGGCCCCCTTATATAGGCGGGGGCCTGGTTACAGGTTGGGTAATGATTCGGCTGGCTGCCGGCTCCTCGGCGGCGGCGTCCTTGGCATGATCCCCTCGCACTGCTCTGACAGCTTCGCTTTATAAAGTACCTTT
Organism: Dactylis glomerata; assembly: GCA_007115705.1. Lineage (NCBI taxonomy): Eukaryota > Viridiplantae > Streptophyta > Magnoliopsida > Poales > Poaceae > Dactylis > Dactylis glomerata. The sequence continues at coordinate 63,577 of QXEO01001369.1, forward strand.
CCCCTGGGACCGGCATCTGGGAGGCATATGCCCTCCCTTTTGCCTTGGATCCTATCATGGGGAAGGGTTCTTGGTCGCTGATTGGTTGGACTTGGTCGTGGCGCTCGTCACTCTTGTCCTTGGCCTCTGTCGATCTTGTCGGGTGCTACCGTTTGATGGCGCCCAGTTGACGAGGGAGATTATTCTTCTTCGTTCCCCGGCAACGGCGCCAGAAAATTAGCTGCTAGCGTCCAAGTTGACATGGGAGCAGACTGTCCTTGTGCGTGGTGGATAACCAGCCCGTTGGGAACCCCAAGAGGAAGGTATGATGAGTATAGCAGCTAGTCTTCCCTCAGTTAAGAAACCAAGGTTTAATATCGATCAGGAGAGGAGAGACAAATTACTGAAGGTGATGCGGAACCTGCACACACACAACCAAGTACTTTGTTCCCAACTTGCGATGAGGTTGTCAATCTCACCGGTTTGCTTGAAACAAAGATTATGAGCGTATCGAGTGGAAAACAATATAGTATGCGAGTAAAGTAAACAGTATGAGTAAAGTAAACAGGTGATAGCAATATGATGGAAATAGGACCGGGGTCCACAGTTCACTAGTGGTGTCTCTCCATAAGATAAATAACACATGCTGGGTAAACAAATTACAGTTGGGCAATTGATAGAATAAAGATAAACGTGATATGTCAAGAAGATCACTATGAGATTTACTCTGGGCATTACAACAAAATACATAGACCGCCATGCAACTGCATCTATGACTAATAATCCACTTGTGGTGAATCAATCCGAGAACTCCACAAGTATTAAGTTGCGAACAACAGATAATTGCATTAAGCAAAGTGTGTAATGTAAACAAAGCATATGCCCTTGAGCATATGAATGTTGTTTTCTCCCTAGTAGCAACAGCACATCTACAACCTTAGAGGTTTCTGTCACTCCCCCAGGTTAAATAGAGGCATGAACCCACTATCGAGCATAAATACCCCCTCTTGGAGTCACTAGCAACTACTCGGCCAAGATAGCTACTAACAACGGAGAGCATGCAAGATCATAAACAACATAGAGATAGCAAAAGATATAATTCAGTACAGCAACTTAATCATAAACACCAATATTCATCGGATCCCAACAAACCAAACATGTAGAATTACATAACGGTGATCTCAATCATGTAGGGCAGCTCATGAGATCTAAATATGAAGCACATGGTGGAGAAGACAACTATCTAGCTACTACTATGGACCCATAGTCCAAGGTAGACTACTCACTCATCGCTTCGGAGGCAAGCATGGCGATGAAGAAGACCTCCGGTGGCGATTCCCCTCTCCGGTAGGGTGCCAGGAAGAGCTTCTAGACCCTCCCGATCTTCAGGTCGACGGTGGCGGCGGATCGCGATGTGTTCTGGAAATCTGATCGGGTACTTAGGTTTTTTCCATCGGGGGGTCTTTATATGCGAAGGGGCGATGTCAGAGGAGGAGCCAGGCGCCCTCACGCGGGGCCACGCAGCCAGGGGCCTGGCCGCACCACCCCTGCGTGTGGGGCCCTGGTGTCCCCCCTCCTACTCTCCTTCAGATCTCTGGAAGCTTCCGGGTAAAATAAGACTTCAGGAACTTGTTTCATCCAATTCCGAGAATATTTCCTGTGTATCACTTCTAAAACACAAAAATAGCAGAAAATAGGAAACTAGCACTGTGGCAACTTGTTAATAGGTTAGTTCCGGAAAATGCATAAAAGTGCCACGAAGTGTAATGAAACAATATACAAATGGTGTAAAAACAAGCATGGAGCATCAAAAATTATAGATACGTTGGAGACGTATCAAGCATCCCCAAGCTTAACTCCTGCTCGTCCTCGAGTAGGTAAGTGATAATAAAGAATAATTTTTGAGGTGACATGCACCTACACAATCTTGATCATATATGTAAGCATTTGTGAGCTGGGATCATAAGAACTTAAAACATGGGCATGAAGATATAATCATGACAATAAGAACTTAGCAACCATGTTGTAACATGCAAATGAACACAAACAAAAGATCATGAAAATGAAACAATGAAAGTCAAACGTGTGTTCAAATCATAAGGAAAAACATACAAAAGGTTTTCAGCTTGTCCTTCAAAGAGAGCAAAACATAAATGCATAGGACACCTTCAAGTTTAAGAGGGCGACTAGATACAAATAATTTAAGAACAAGTGAAACCAACAATATGAATCAATCAATGAACTTTGGGACAATGCATATCACACTAAGAATGACAACTATGCTCTCTTAATGGTGCATAAAGATAGAAGGTGGTGACTCAGCATAAAAGTAGAAGAAAGGCCCTTCGCGGAGGGAAGCAGTGATTGCAAGTTTATAACCTTAAAAAATTATGGTACTTACCGGCTTTGAGCTCTCATTGCCCCTATCATAAGCATCTTGAATGGTTAAAGTTAATGCGAGAAAAATTATGATGCATATGCTTGACAAATCATAAGTTGAAGACCTCGTGCCCCGTGAATACGAGTACCCAAACCTCATGCTACTTTACTTAGAGTCCCAAGCAAGGCTCTTGTCATTGTAAGTATATGCATATCATTGAGAACCACCAATGGGGTACCTCCATGCCCAATGACATGGAACAAGCCCACACCAAAATGACAGGACAAGCAGACAATGAACACCTCGACATCTCTTTTATTTGCCTTTTGTTTAGCTTTTTATTGTGAGATGCGTCGTCGAATGTTCACCATGGGTATGCTGCAAATTTCCACCATGAATTATGCATGGCTTAGATTGACAGACCGACGTTTCCCTAACACATATACAAACTCCATGATCCCCACAAGATTCCCAATTCATTTCACACCGCGGGCATCCATAAACAAAAGATCACGATATCAACTCAAATAAGAAGTGCAATGTTGAAAGCTTGCCCCATGACAGCATGGATGGGCTAGAATCCAACTTACAACTTGCAAGCATAATAACTCAACATAAGAGACCACAATGTCAAATTTTTAAGAACAGGAAAAAGTAAAGTGTGCCTTCCGGTTCGTGAGAGCTTTACTGACCGAATTTCGCATAACACTGGTAAGAGTTTAATTTGAAGAGAAAATAAAAGCAAGTCAAATTTACTTGGAATAGCAAATTGCTAGTAGGTATGTATGGTGGACACTTTGGAAAACTTTGGCTTTTAGGAGTTGGATGCACGAGTAGAGCTCATACTCAGTACAAGGCGAGGGCTAGCAAAAGACTGGGAGCGACCAACTAAGAGAGCAATAATTGCCATAATCATGCAAAGCGACAAAGCGACATTAAAAGAAGCATAAGATGGCATCAAAAGTCAGAAACTAAATGATCATGAAGGCTATTGGCGACTTTGTAAGAGTCTAACATGTGTGAGCATGCGCCAAGTCAACCCAAATAAAGCATCAAGGAGAAAACCAAAATAATGCTTCCATACAATAAAAACAACGCATGATTTTTTCGAAGGCTCATTAAGCAATCTCAGTTATTTGAGACAAGTCATGCTATAGCAAAACCACTAAGCATACTATCAAAAAGACATCAAGCATGACATGAAAAAGCCTAAGCCGCAGTCTACACAAGCTCCTTCTTGTACCACTATTTTGCACAAAGCTTTTTCTCTTTTCCAACACCATTTGAAATTTTTATAAATACCTCTTTTGATGAAAACCAATAAAGATCAGAGGCAAAAATACACCTTGATGAAAATATATGACAAGGTCTGAATGCAAATCAAGGCGAAAATGAAAACCAAAAGCAGTAGCAGAAAAAGAAGAACACTCGATTTTTAATAAGAGTGAAAACTAGAGCGTTCTTGGCAAATGAAAACTAGTACATCTCCTCTAAAGGAAATTTGTTGGGGTCCAACCATTTATTGCAGCAAACAAACAAACTAAACCAACTAAGAAAACTAAAACAACTGACGCTCCAAGAAAAACACATAGTGCATGAAGCAATAAAAATATAGTGTTTTGAAAGGTGACCTGATTTTTGCCGATGAAGAAGGGGTGCCTCGAGGGCATCCCCAAGCTTTGACGCTTGTACTTCTTGGATATTTCTTGGGGTGATGCATGGGCATCCCCAAGCTTGAGCTTTTGTCCATTCTTCAACTCATCTCATCATTCTCCAATCCCTACACTTGAAAACTTCCTTCATACAAAACTAAACACAATTCTATTAGCAACATTAGTGCAAGCATAACATATAATCAACCTCTTTTTGCTTCAGGTTTCAACTCAAAACGACCACATATATAGCAAATACTACTGTAGCAACTTCTCTAAAAGTTCCATGATCAAAAGAACTCAAAAGAAAGCGATAAAGTGGCAAACACAAATATTGGCAGAAATCTGTCAAAACTGAACAGCTGAAAAAGGTTGAATTTTTGAGGGATTTTCTGTTGCTCAAATCAAAAAGTGTTCAACTAACAAAAGTTTGTATATAACCTGGGGCATATGAACAAGAAATCGCAGGTCCAAAAGATAAAAAGAGAATTTTCATGAATTTTTACGGTGCAGCACCGAAAACAGTTTCAGGACAGCAACATCCCCAAATCTTTACCTCACTCAAATTAGAGGCTTCTCTTGGCACAAAAACGAAATAAACAAGATAAGGAGCGGTCATTATAGTAGTAATGACTTCCAAGACTAAAATAAAAGAAAAAGTACTGAAAAGAAAAGATTGGGTTATCTCCCAAGAGTGCTTTTCTTTAACGCCTTTGAGCTAGGCGCAAAAAATTGCGAATCAAGTAATATCAAGTGATGAAGCATCAAGCTCATAATTTGCTCTAAGAATAGAGTCAAAAAGTAATTTCTTTCTTTTCCTAGGGAAGTGTTCCATACCTTTCTTTAGTGGGAATTGATACTTGATAGTGCCTTCCCTCATATCAATGATAGCACCTACAGTTCGAAGAAAGGGTCTTCCCAAAATAATAGGACATGAAGCATGGCATTCAACGTCCATAACAAGAAAATCAACGGGAACAAGGTTATTGCTAACCACAATAAGAACATCATTAATTCTTCCCAAAGGTTTCTTCTTAGCAACATCAGCAATAGGAACATCAAAATAACACTTTTCAAGCGGTGGTAAATCAAGCATGTCATAAATATTTCTAGGCATGATAGAAATACTAGCACCTAGATCACATAAAGCATGGCAATCATAACCATTAACATGCATATCAATGATGGGTTCCCAACCATCTTCTAACTTCTTGGGAACAGAGGCTTTTTGCTTCAACTTTTCATCCCTAATCTTTACGAGAGCATTGGTAATATGCTTAGTAAAAGCAATATTTAAAGAATTAGCATTGGGAGTCAAAGCAAGCTTTTGCAAGAACAAAATAACTTCAGATATATTGCAGCCATCAATATCAAAATCATTAAAAGAAATAGAGCTATCATCTCCTACACTCCGAAAAATTTCAGCACTCTTTTGAGAAAAAGTTTTGGCAGTTTTAGGCTTTTTAACACAAGGAGTGGGAGTTTTCTCTACACCAATCAAAGTAAGAGGATTGCTAGTATTAGGAGCAACATCATTAGATGTAGTAATGGTACATACCTTCATCTCATCTTCTCTTTCCCACCTGGCATGCAATTCCACTAACAATCTAATATTTTCATCAATTCCAACTTGAATAGCATTAGCGGTAGCAAAAACATTGTTCTCTTTCACATCATTAGGCGACACTTTTAATTTCAGAAGTTCAACATCATGAGCAAGGCTATCAACTTTAGAAGCAAGAATATCATTTTTTCCTAACTTTTCCTCAACAAGCAGTTTGCTTACCGATGAAGTCCTTGAGCATTACCTCAAGCTCGGAGGGCGTGGCCCTAGTGTTGTTGTAGGAATTACCATAAGAGTTACCATAACCATTACCATTGGTAGAAGGATACGGCCTATAATTGTTACTAGCAAAATTGTTCCTATAAGCATTGTTGTTAAAATTATTGTTTCTAATGAAATTCACATCAACTTGCTCTTCTTGAGCAACCAGAGAGGCCAAAGGAACCTTACTAGGATCAACATGAGTCCTATCATTAGCAAGCATAGCCATAATGGTATCAATTTATCACTTAAGGAAGAGGTTTCCTCAACAGAATTTACCTTCTTACCTTGTGGAGCTCTCTCGGTGTACCATTCGGAATAATTTACCATCATGTTGTCGAGTAGCTTTGATGCGGCGCCCAAGGTAAGGGACATAAAAGTGCCTCCAGCAGCTGAATCAAGTAGGTTCCTTGAAGAAAAATTCAGTCCTGCATAAAAAGTTTGGATAATCATCCAAGTAGTCAGTCCATGAGTGGGGCAATTCTTTATCATAGATTTCATTCTTTTCCAAGCTTGAGCAACATGTTCATTATCAAACTGAGTAAACTTCATAATATTGCTACGCAGAGATATAATCTTAGCAGGAGGATAGTATCTACCAATAAAAGCATCCTTACACTTAGCCCATGAGTCAATACTATTCTTTGTCAAAGACAGCAACCAATCTTTAGCTTTTCCTCTCAAAGAAAAAGGAAACAACTTGAGCTTAATAATATCACTATCAACATCCTTATATTTCTGCATCTCACATAGCTCAACAAAATTATTGAGATGAGCTGCAGCATGTTCAGTACTAGCACCAGAAAATTGCTCTTTCATAACAAGGTTCAATAAAGCAGGCTTAATCTCATAAAAGTTTACAGCAGGAACAGGTGGTGCAATAGGAGTGCAGATAAAATCACTATTGTTTGTGCTAGTAAAGTCACACAACTTGGTGTTTTCAGGATTGGCCATTTCAGCAAAATGAAAGTAAACAAGTAAAAACAACTACCAATGATTCTAATTTTTTTGGGTTTTTGATAAAAAGCAATGCAAGTAAAATAAATAAAGTAAAGCAAAACAATAAAACAAAGTAAAGGATGTGCGTGCGAAAAACTGCCCTCGCAGAAGTCTTCTCTTCCTCCCCGGCAACGGCGCCAGAAAATTAGCTGCTACCATTTGATGGCGCCCAGTTGACGAGGGAGATTATTCTTCTTCGTTCCCCGACAACGGTGCCAGAAAATTAGCTTCTAGCGTCCAAGTTGACGTGGGAGCAGACTGTCCTTGTGCGTGGTGGATAACCAGCCCGTTGGGAACCCCAGAGGAAGGTATGATGAGTATAGCAGCTAGTCTTCCCTCAGTTAAGAAAGCAAGGTTTAATATCGATCAGGAGAGGAGAGACAAACGACTAAAGGTGATGCGGAACCTGCACACACACAACCAAGTACTTTGTTCCCAACTTGCGATGAGGTTGTCAATCTCACCGGTTTGCTTGAAACAAAGATTATGAGCGTATCGAGTGGAAAATAATATAGTATGCGAGTAAAGTAAACAGTACGAGTAAAGTAAACAGGTGATAGCAGTATGATGGAAATAGGATCGGGGTCCACAGTTCACTAGTGGTGTCTCTCCATAAGATAAATAACACATGCTGGGTAAACAAATTACAGTTGGGCAATTGATAGAATAAATATAAACGTGATATGTCAAGAAGATCACTATGAGATTTACTCTGGACATTACAACAAAATATATAGACCGCCATCAAACTGCATCTATGACTAATAATCCACTTGTGGTGAATCAATCTGAGAACTCCACAAGTATTAAGTTGCGAACAACAGATAATTGCATTAAGCAAAGTGTGTAATGTAAACAAAGCATATGCCCTTGAGCATATGAATGTTGTTTTCTCCCTAGTAGCAACAGCACATCTACAACCTTAGAGGTTTCTGTCACTCCCCCAGGTTAAATAGAGGCATGAACCCACTATCAAGCATAAATACCCCCTCTTGGAGTCACTAGCAACTACTCGGCCAAGATAGCTACTAACAACGGAGAGCATGCAAGATCATAAATAACATAGAGATAACAAAAGATATAATTCAGTACAGCAACTTAATCATAAACACCAATATTCATCGGATCCCAACAAACCAAACATGTAGAATTACATAACGGTGATCTCAATCATGTAGGGCAGCTCATGAGATCTAAACATGAAGCACATGGTGGAGAAGACAACCATCTAGCTACTGATATGGACCCATAGTCCAAGGTAGACTACTCACTCATCGCTCCGGAGGCAAGCATGGCGATGAAGAAGACCTTCGGTGGCGATTCCCCTCTCCGGCAGGGTGCCGGGAAGAGCTTCTGGACCCTCCCGATCTTCGGGTCGACGGTGGCGGCGGATCACGATGTGTTCTGGAAATCTGATCGGGTACTTAGGTTTTTTCCGTCGGGGGGTCTTTATAGGCGAAGGGGCGATGTCAGAGGAGGAGCCAGGCGCCCTCACGCAGGGCCCACGCGGCCAGGGGTCTGGCCGCGCCACCCCTGCGTGTGGGACCCTGGTGTCCCCCCCTCTTACTCTCCTTCGGATCTCTGGAAGCTTCCGAGTAAAATAAGACTTTAGGAACTTGTTTCATCCAATTCCGAGAATATTTCCTGTGTATCACTTCTGAAACACAAAAACAGCAGAAAACAGGAAACTGGCACTGTGGCAACTTGTTAATAGGTTAGTTCCGGAAAATGCATAAAAGTGCCACGAAGTGTAACGAAACAATAGGCAAATGGTGTAAAAACAAGCATGGAGCATCAAAAATTATAGATACATTGGAGACGTATCATCGGGGCCAGCCCACTTTCGGCGAAACAGCCATTGGTGGGTTCTTGTCTTCGTCACCTGGCTCCGGCCTTCCATGGTGGAATCGCCAGCCGGCTGCTGGCATAGCCGGCCCTCCAAGCGGAGCCGGTCTCCCTATCTTTGAGCCATGGAGACTCCTGGGATGCCAGTCGGCAAATAGCTTGGCACGTGGCATCCCCCGTAAGTCATCCCCACGACACTAGCCCCCAAAACTGGCGAAGTCTCATGGGCTAGCATGGGGCTTCGGCGGGTTCCTCTTCTCGCCGAAGACTTGCTCATTTTCGTCGAAGTCCCAGGATTCTTTATTTGACTTGGAAGCAACTGGCCTCGAGGTCAAGTTCTGCGGAGTATTACCAGCCGTCTCGGGACAAACCGGTTCCGAGACCGATCCGGCTAGCGACCACCACGCGACCGTCTGCCGCTGTCCGGCTCCTTGGGACTTGCTCCCTCGGGGGCTGGACCGAGGCACCACTTGTCCGCGTGCCGTTGCGTCACGTCCAATCGGCCCCGGCCCACGATCTTTTGCGGCAACCACGGCGATTGCCCGATCTTTACGCGATCGTGGTTCATGATGAAAGGGGTCAGTTGCCGACCCATCGTGGGTGAAATAGGCAACTGACCCGCCCCCTCACTTTTAAACCAGGGACCATTCCTGAAACAGAACATCGGCCGCCCGCTTCTCTTCTTCCTTCTGCATTTGCTCCACCTAGAATCCCCTGCTCCCGACCAGGAAGGCTCGTGGGTGAAGGAGAAATAGATCGAGCTGCTGCGCCGGGGTCGAGTGCTTTCGCCCACGGACCTCGTGGGCTGCCGTCCCGCTGGTAGCGAATGGGTCCCCGCTGCTGGGCCTGGGGAGTCGGTGGTCTTCTATGACCATTTCCCCCGAGGCTTCGCGCTGCCCGCCAGCAGCTTCATGCGCCAATTCCTGGACCACTTTCGCCTGCAGCCGCATCACATTGGGGCGAACGCGATGATGATATTGTCCGCGTTCGCAACCCTTTGCGAGGCGTATTTGGGCATCTAGCCCAGCGTTGAGTTGTTCCGCCGGCTGATCTACTTCAAGACCCAGACGGCGGAAACCGTTCCGATGATATGTGGCACCGCCTCCTTCTATGCACGCAAGACCGCGGACTTCCCCGGCATAAAAGGGAAGGAGTCTTGCAAGAAATGGCAGCGCTCCTTCTTCTACGCGAAGAACCTGAAGGAGGGCGAAGACCATATCAATCTGCCGCCCTTTGAGGTGGGCGGGCCCGAGCGGGATAACTGGAGCGCTGCTCTTCCTCGCCCATCGCCGGACATGGAAGAGATTCTTCTGTGGATCACCACCCTGCAAACGGAGGGTGGCCTGGAGCCGACCGACCTCCTCCTCGCCTTCCTGGTCGCTCGCATGTCACCGCTCCAGCGCCGCTCGCACAAGATGTGCTTCCTGGGATCTGCCAGGGATCCTACTCATCATTCCTCCAAGGCGCTGTCAGCATTGGAGGTGGCTCGGAAGGCGAACCGCATCACCGATGTCAAGCTTCAAGCCTCGTGGACGTGGGGACTGGAACCTCATGACCGGGACAACCCAATTTCTGAGGTGAGCTCGTCAGGCCTGGCCCCTGTCCTTCTTCCCCTTTGCGACTCTGATCTACTGACCTCTGTTTACTTGGTCCAGGCAGAACTTGTTTGCCCTGCAGGCGGCAGAGAATTTGACCCAGCGTCAAGCTGGCTTTGCCGCTAACAGAGCGAAATCGGATGATAAAGTCATTTGGGACAAAGCCGAGGAGGTAGAGGACGCTAGCTCTCAGGCCGCCATCGAGAGCTCAAGCGCCACCCACGGCAACGAAGGAAGTGAGGAGTTCGTGGACTCGGCCTCAGTCATTCCAGTAAGTTTCCAGGCCCCTCCCTCTTAAGAGATTGGTTCGAGGATGATGATGGTGAAATAGGACCAGCTACCACCCTCGGGGGCGTTGCCCTTCATGTGGCCGCCGCAGCCGTGGCTGGGGTTCAAGATCCCCCAATTGTGGATTTGCCGGAGTCTCCAGAGCCACATACTGTTGCTTCAGAGCCGGCAGGTCGCGAAGAGACTCGAGACGACCCAGCCGGCACCAAGAGAAGGGCTCAGCCGGCCTCCTCCGAGCCGGCTGAGAAGCGCAAGAAACCGGAGCCGGCAGCAAGGGACCTGCGCCGTCCTAAGACAAAGAAGGTGGCCAAACGGCGGGCTATCACTGTAGCCGGGTGAGCTTGCCGCTTCCTTGCTTCTCATCCTTACTTTACCGTTGCGGCCCCAATTGACTTGGTCGTGGGGCACCCTCTTTGCAGGTCGCCCCTTTCTGTTGATTCGGTTGCCCAACCTCCTCCCGCCGTCGCTTCCGGGGGAATTATGACCCCGGCTCTCGAGCCCTCCTGCCACAAGAGGGCGCGCAGGGAGGAGATTGGCGGCGACTCGGGTCGCATTGAAGACGATCGCTGCTCCCCATGGTCGAAGCATTGTGGTGGGCGAAACTAGGGTAGAGGATCCTGCGCATCCAGAGGTGCCCGCGGATGCTGTTCCCCACCCGGCTGCCGCACCTGAGACCAACTCCACGCCCGCTGAGGAGACTATTCCGGCCGGGGTTGTCACGCCCCCACCTCCTACCACCGAAGACGTCACGGCGGGGAACGACGCCGCTATCCATGCGTCCTCCGACCCGCCCAGTCAAGAAGGTGCATGCGAGGCTGCAGCGGGAGCCACAGAGGAGGCCCCGGTACGCGCGAGGCTGCTGGAGCTCCCGGGGCCGGCTGCCCAGACCCCTTCCAGCCTCAAGCTTGTGCCGAGCATGCAGGATGCGGTGCCTGCGGCCGGGACGAGGGCTGGCGTGACTGTTGATTCCCTGCTCCTTGGGCTAGTCTCCAGCTCTAGCGAAGGTTCGCAAGGGCTCCTCACCACTCGAGTGGCGAGGAACGAACGTGGTGATGATTTGCCAGCTCCTGAGGTAGTGACCAAGGGCGCCTCCAGTGGAAAGGCTCTTGTCGCCGTGGCTGAGCCCATCATTGGGAGCTTGAGCTCTGCCAGCCAACTTCAGCAGGAATGGGTAGACACCGCCCCGAGCGCCGATGCTGGAGAGAAGCTCAAGGTTCAAGGCAGCAAGCCAACTCTAGCAGAGCTGGACAAGCAGTTTGCTGTTGTCAAGGGGTCGCTTCAGAACGCCGGTTTTCAACTCCTTGACGCTATACGAACGACCAATGTGAGTACTGCGCCTTTAGCCTCTGGTTTCTTCTGCTAGTTGGGAGACATGATCTGCGGCTTCATGGTCCATCTTGCCATACATCCTAGCCCCCGAGTTTCGAGGTAGCTGTAGAAACAGCTGACTCGAAAATGAATTTCGCTAAGAATCATTGCCTTTCTGTCTTTCCCAGGACCTGAACGCACTTCGAGCCAGTGTCTTCCAGAAGCTGCTGGCGAAGTATCGCGCTGGCAAGGCTCAGTATCAGGATCTGAAGAAAGAGCTGGAGAAGCTATCCAGTAAGCTCTGGGCCCTTTGCTTCGACATGCTGCTACTGCCCCTTCGATTCTCACACCTCCATTCTCAGATGCTGCCTCGCTCATTGCTTCGCTTGAGTCCCAGTTGGCCGACTCGATGTCGGCTAACGCTGTTGAGTCGCTCAAGCGAAAGCACGCAGAGGAGCTTCAGGGCCTGCATGCCTAGGCCGTTTGGACTCAGGAGTTGGAAACTGAGCTGGCGAAGGCTCGAGAGGCGGAGTTGTCACTGCGGCTGGAGTTTGATCGCCAGCTGGCCGAAGAGAAAAGAATCCTTTCTGCAGAGTACGACGGCAAGGTGAACGAGCTTCGCGCGACCTTGGGGAGCAAAGTCGAGAACCGCGGCGCCCAAATCGATGAGCTGGAGACTCTCCGGAGGCTCGACAGTGAGCGTTATGACAAGGAGATTGGCATTTGGCGTGCCCGCGACCGCAAGGTTCAGTCCGGCCTGCTGGGGCTGGAGGAAGCTCTTCGTGGTATACTTCCTTTCCTGTTTCTCAGCTCTTGCCCTTTCATGCCGCCTCCTCACTCTCTGATTGCCCTCGCAGGAGCTTTCCCTGACTCCAACAAGACTGCCACAGCGGCGCTGAAGGAATACAGGCTGGAACAAAAGATCGTCCCCAGCAGTGATCCCAAGGTCAAGCTTTCCTCAGGGGAATTGGTTGCGTTGGCCAAAGGCCGACTTCATCCGGTCGCCAAGCTGGGCAGGGATCGCTGCGAAGCCATTCTTTCCGTCTTCGGAACCTTGTGGTCGGGACGAGCGGTGCCTGGCGAGATCCAGGCGCTCCTCCAGTGGATCCCTCTCGCGCCCAACCGGCTCGATATCTGGAAAGAGTCCACGGCTTGAGCCGGTGCTGAACAGGCTCTGGAGTTCGTGCTCTCCTGGTATCCAGGCGTTAACCTAGACCAGCTAGAGAATCTTCGTGAAGGCGGATTAGCAGGCCTTGACAAAGTCAAGCTCCGCCAACGCGCCCGTGCGATCGCCGAGTATGCCGAGACCGACGTGCTTTTCGACGCTGGGGATTGTGACGAATCCTTGGATGGTATGGACTTCGAGGAGCCCGGCTCTGCGGAAGAGCCTCAAAAAGCCCCCGAGGATCTCGCTGATAGCTCCATTCCATCGTCCCCCCGTGGCGATGACTTCGTCTTAGCATCTCGAACTAGCAACGCTGCTCCGCTGGGGCCGGCTGGCCTGCCAAGCGCCCCCTGACCGTATCAGGATTTTCTTACTCATTTCTATGTACACTGAACTCATGTCATGCCCAACAACATTTCGTTCATGTGTACCGATGACATTTCACCCTGAATTTCCTACGTATTGGTTTCTAGTTGTTTGTGAACCGGATTTGACCTGACCCCTTTTGGCTTTTTCCTTTATCTCCCCATCCTTCGGCCCTTCTACCCCCAGCCGCCAGCCTGCTGCCGGCTGGTCTCCCTTGGACCGACAGCCGAATGCTGTTCTAGGGTGGGAGCGTGCCGCGGGATGAGGAGTAGTACTTCGGCGCATGAGAGATCTGGCTTGGTCCAGTCCACACACAACTATTAACCAATGCGCATGGTTTTTGGGTGAACGCTCGTTAACGGCTTCGCATTCTGTCCTCTTAGCGATTTTCTCGTGTGGGTGACCTACCGGCTCCATCGCCCTCGACTTGGGATGGAGGTTGGGCTCAGGGTCTGGTCCGCACACAGTACTCGTTCGTCTAACAAGGGGTTCGATTCGTCGGGTTGCGGGTGTTTCCTCTTAGCGACTTTCCTAGGTGGGTGACCTGCCGGCTCCATCCCACATGGCGCAGGATGGGGGTTGGGCTCGGGGTCTAGTCCGCACATAGTACTTGTTCGTCTGACAGGAGGATCGATTCGTTGGGTTGGGGCTGCCGGCTCCCGTTTGGAGCCGGTTTCCAGCCCCCGTGAATAATGCTTTAGAAAGGTAAAAGGCACTTTAGAGCACACTTTCCAGGGATCGGCCGTATGCCACCCAACTTTCTTTTATTCAACGACACTTGTTCGGGATACAAGGTTTTTGCCTTGGCTTAGCCGAAGGTCTTAAGCGATCTTTGACTTGTCTCAGGCGAAGCTGCGACGTGCTCCCCCCTACCTCGAGGAGGGGCCAGCCCCCGAGTCAAGAGCTTCTGCCACCTTGCCCGCTTTGGGCGGGACTTCCTTGGGGTGGCTTGCCGGCTTGAGGTGTGGGGTCGGCAGTCTCGACGCCAGGCGGCCCGGCTGAACTGCCGCCACCCTCTACAGCAGTTGTCGCTTCTCTTCAGCAATGACCAAGGCCTCCGCCAGCTTAGAGCTAGCTCTCGCGCACTCTATTGACTTCTTGTAGCATCCAGTGACAGTAATCACCCCGCGAGGGCCTGGGAGCTTCATCTTCAAGTAGGCGTAGTGCGGGACCGCCATGAACTTGGCCAAGGCTAGTCGACCAAGTAGCGCGTGATAAGGGATGTTGAGGTCTACCACCTCGAACCAGATCGGCTCGTGACGGTGACTGTCCTTCTCGCCGAACAGCACCTCCAACTCAATCCTTCCCATCGGCGTACAGGAGTGCCCGGGCACAATCCCATGGAAGGTGAGCTTGGTTGGCTTCAGTTGGATCTCTGGGATCCCGAGCTTCTCCATCGAAGTGCGGTAGAGAAGGTTGATGCTGCTACCTCCATCAATGAGTACACGTGAGAATCGGCAGGTATGCGTCTCCGAGAACACGATTGGGTTCAAGACCAACGCGTAGCCCCTGGGCTTCTGCATGAGTGGCGGGTGTTCCTCGTGCCCCCAGGTAATCGACGCATCAGACCAATGCATGTACTGCGGTCCAACTTGTATGACTGCATTTACCTCAACACCAAACCATGGCTCATCCTTTGGATCATCATCTGGGTAGTGAACACGTGATACTACTCCACGTTTGCTTCCTCGGGGTAATCCCCTGATGCCTTGGCCGATTGTCGATTCTTGTTTCACTGTGCTTCAGCTGGCAGGCCCGGTGGAGGTCCAGGCAGTTGGTGGTTTCCTTGCTCTAGATCCCTGGTGAAGCTGCACTGGCGAGTGGTATGCGCTGCCGGCTTGCCTAAAACGCTATGGAACTTGCAGGGTTGATCTAGCATCACCTCGATGGTGTACTTGTCCTTGCTGAATTTGTCTCCTTTGCGCTTCTGGCTTCCACCCGTAGCCCCTGGGCTTCCTTGAACGGCAGCCACTTACTGAGAGCCGTACTTGCTGTCACGGCGCTCATCTTTCCTCTTGCCGTGTCGATCACGGTTGTGATGTCCTCCTTGGCCGGCTGCCGGCTGAGATTGGCCTCCGGCTGGCGCTGGCTCAACGCACTGCACCCTTGCAGCAGAGTCGGCGGAAGCATACTTGTCCGCTATCGCCATGAAGTCCGCCATTGACTTCGGCTCGGCTCTGTGGAGCTTGTGCTTCAGTAGGGTTCCTTCTCTGCATCTGTCCATGAAGTAGCCGATGGCTTGCTCCTCGCCCACTCCTTTTGCATGAGTTGCGCAGCTTGGATCATCTCGTGAGGTAGTCACGATCTGGCTCATCGGGGCCTTGCTTGCAGAGGGCCAGCTGTCGCGGGCGGGGTGGTCGCTTATAGGTTCCCGTGAAATTCTTGATAAATGCCTCTTGGAAATCGTGCTAGGAGTTGATCTATAGAGCCGGCAGGCTGTTGAGCGACATCCGAGCAGATCCTGTCAGCATAAGCGGTGCGTAGCGCACCGCTGTCCTCTTGTTGCCGCCCGTGATGTCGACGGCGGTGACATAGTCCGACAGCCAGTCCTCCGGCTTCACCGCCCCAATGTACTTGGGCATGTCGCGCGGGAGCGCAAATTTTGCCGGGAAGGGCTCGTTGCGGATGCGAGGGCCGAAACAGACCGACCCCGCTGAGGATTCCTCCTCGTCGAACTTGGAGTCCGCCAGCAGGTTGAGCCGATGGCGTGCGTCATCCTTTGGCGGGTCGACGCGTTCCCCGATCCTCTGGCTCACGTGTGAGCGAGCTGGCTGATGACCTGGAGCGCCTTGGCCGGCTCCCTGAACCGGCTGGGCTGGCGCCGCAGACTTGCCGCGCGCTGGCTCCACCGCATCTGCCCGAGGAAGGTGACGCGGCTTGCTGGTGACCGCAGCCGGGTCTCGAGGCTGCTGGTTGTGGTGGCCAGAGGGCTGGGTGCGGTGATTTCCACCGCTTTTGCCAGGAGCTCGGTTGCTCCGGCTATGCTCCGCCGGGCCATGGTTGGGCGATGAAGCTTGTCCCTGCGACTTGTTCTGGCCGGCCATGACGATGCGGTTCTCGTATCGTGTGCCGCTCGCCTCTCCGCGTGGCTCCATCGCCTGCTGCTGTAGATCGGGAGTGTTCAGGAGTTCCTAGATCCGAGCTTGCTTCTCCCGCAAGTCCTCGCCTTGCAGTCCATCCAGTTCAGAGGTGATGTAGTGCGCAGCACGGAGGTTCTTCGTGGGCGTGCTGTAGGTCGGCTTATTGATGATCGGAGGTAGCTTCGCCGAGGGCGCTGCCTGGTTCAGCTCCGCGCCCAGCTCGCGGCCTCGTTGACGAACTTGTCCCACCCGGCTTGGGCCATCTCCAGCCGGGGTGAAGCCATGTGCGACATTGTACTCGTTGATTGTGGAGAGGACGCATCGACGTGTGTCATCAACGTCGACCGCTTCCTTGAGGAGGTTGAGGCGCGTCCGTTCCAGATCCTCGGAGACCTTGACCGGATGCGCAGAGATGTCGAGTGGAGCGCGCAGGTCCGTGATGGCTACGTCCAATACGTCCCGCTCTGGAGGTGGAAGACCATGTTCCGGTGGAGGTGAGCATTCGAGCGGTAGGCACGCGGAGCGCGATGGGCCGCCGCCACCATCCTCCTCCAGGGCCAGCACTTCAACCATGCTGCAAAAGTCGTTGCTTTCGCCATCTTCGGAATCTGCATCACAGAGAGGGTCAAGCACATCGGTTACCTCCTCCGGGAAGGGCTTGGCGACATAGAAGTGGTGGCTGCTGACGTCAAGGAAGGAGGCATTGTCACCGAGGCCATTCTTGAAGTAGGCCAAGTTGTTGTCGACGCAGTCGAAGGTGCCGAACCTCCAGACGAGGCCGGAGGCGACCTTCTCACTGGAGGGTCCCGGCCGGAACTTGACTCCGCTCGCTGCCGCGCTTTGCCCCACGGTGGGCGCCAACTGTCGTGGGAATTTGGAGACAGTAGCCATGGGTAGGCTTATCGGAGGGGCTCGACGGTGGAGACGAAGGGCCCGGCTCGGGATTATGCCTACTGAGACACCACGGTTTACCCAGGTTCAGGGCCCTCCCGGTTGGAGGTAAACCCCTACTTCCTGCCTGCTTCGTATTGATTGGATAGTATCGATTACAGTGCTCCTCCAGCTGTTCGGGCTAGAGGAGGAATAAGAAGATCGGATCTCCCCTATGCTAAGGGTCCAGGCCCCCTTATATAAGCGGGGGCCTGGTTACAGGTTGGTAACGATTCGGCCGGCTGCCGGCTCCTCGGCGACAGCGTCCTTGGCGTGATCCCCTCGCCCTGCTCTGACAGCTTGTTTTATAAAGTACCTTTCCCCTGGGACCAGCATCTGGGAGGCATATGCCCTCCCTTTTGCCTTGGATCCTATCGTGGGGAAGGGTTCTTGGTCGCTGATTGGTTGGACTTGGTCGTGGCGCTCGTCACTCCTGTCCTTGGCCTCTGTCGCTCTTGTCGGGGCCAGCCCACTTTCGGTGAAACAGCCGTTGGTGGGTTCTTGTCTTCGTCACTCGGCTCCGGCCTTCCACGGTGGAATCGCCAGCCGACTGCTGGCACAGCCGGCCCTCCAGGCGGAGCCGGTCTCCCTGTCTTCAAGCCGTGGAGACTCCTGGGACGCTAGCCGGCAAATAGCTCGGCACGTGGCATCCCCCGTAAGTCATCCCCACGACATGGCTAGTCCAGGCAGTGTTGTAGCGATAGACAAGCATACAGTTCCCTACAAATTGAAAAGTGGGAGGATAATGCAGAAGGAATGTTTTAGAAGGGCTTTTGTTTGTTTCAAAGCTTGCTGGAAAGGCTTTCCGGACAGTTGCAGGCCTTATTTGGCCATGGATGCAACAACTCTTCATGGCAGGTTTAAAGGACAGCTAGTTGCTGCTACTGCAGTTGATGGACACAATTGGATGTTCCCTGTTGCTTATGGTGTTTTGGAGGTTGAGTGAGAGGAAAGTTGGACTTGGTTTTTACAGAATTTGCGTGACCTTATAGGTCATCCACTAGGACTTGCTATCCACACAGACGCATGCAAAGGTTTGGAGAGTGCAGTAGAAGCAGTATTCCCTAGAGTGGAGCATAGGGAATGTATGCGACACTTAGTACAGAATTTTACAAAGAAATTCAAGGGTAAAGTTTATACTGACAACCTATGGCCAGCTGCATACACATGCAGCATTAGGAAGCATCTGTTTCATTTGGAAGTGTTGTATAAACAAAAACCTGGGGTGAAGGAGTACTTGGATGAACATCATGGTAGGGTGTTGTCAAGAAGCCAAATCAATTAAATTTGCAAGGTAGACTATGTAACAAGTAACCTTGCGGAGAGTTTCAATGCAAAGGTCAAGTCATTGAAAGGGCTTATGCTGTGACAAATATTTGATAAGATTAGGCAGATGATCATGATAAAGATCGATCTGCGTCAAAGAATTGCAGCCACAAAATATGTTGGCCATCTCATGCTCCCATCTTTGATTAAGTCTTTGCATGCCAGGGCAAAACAATTGAAGATGAAATGCATCAGAAAAGGAATGGAGGCTGAGGTAACCTACACTGACAGTAAAAACAGGCAGTGGAGGTATCCAGTGAGTTTGGTTGATAGGACATGCCATTGTAGGCGATGGCAGATCCGTGGGATACCCTGCATACACGCATTGTTTTTCATGAGTGTTATAGTGGGTGCAGAAGGTGAAGTTGATCAGTATGTGTCAGAGTATTTCTCTGTTGCCAAATTTAGGGCTGCATATGCTATGAATGTTCCTACCTTGTTGGGAAAAGACCAATGGATGAAAGTCGATCCAGGCTTCAAACTATACTCTCCAGTTTTGACTAGACCGGCAGGTAGGCCGAGGAAGAATAGGATCAGAGCTAGTGCAGAGGGTGGTGCACCGATTCGACGATGTAAGTGCAAACGTTGTGGAACCCCTGGACACATTGCTAGGCTTTGTAAAAATCCAGTTGACCCAGCTTTTGGAATGGAAGATCAGGCGGGAGCAGCAAATGCAGAGGAGAATGAAGCAGCAATTCAACATGAGGAGATTGAAGCAATGAATCGAGAGCTGCTTGAACCGATGGATCGAGAGCTACTTGAACCGATGGATTAAGAGCTGCTTGAACTGATGAATCGAGAGCTGCTTGAGCCGATGGATCGAGAGCAGAGGGAACAGATGGATCTAGAGGCCGTTGAAGCAATGCATAGACAGCTGAGTGAAGGAATTGATCGAGAGCTGGGTAAACCGATGGATCAAGAGCAGATTGTAGAAGCAAGGGAAGAAAATGCATTAGAAGAAAGAGCACAAGCTTTGTATGATATGGTTGTCTCGGTCTTGGCACAACCTGAAGAGAAGAAGAAGAACAAGAAAGAGGGCAAAAGGAAGGTAGACACCGGTAATATCCCTGGTAGGGTTACCCGGAGTAAGGTGGTGGACCCAGCGAGTCACACCAGGAGCAAGAGAAAGATTTTATTTTGAATAATTAATTTGAATGTATGTGTTATTGCAAGTTTTCTATGGTCATGCACCTCGAATAAGTTCATCGCTTAAGCCACATTTATCATTTTCTAAGTGACTAAACTCAAAAAATATAGTTTTGGGTTTAGTTTAATTCAAAATAATTCAAAACATGGTGGAACCTTCCCATGGAGTCTTGTTATGTTACCTACAACCTAGAGAAATAATAATGGAAAAGGAAATTTATCATTTTCTAAGTGACTAAACTAAAAAAATATAGTTTTGAGTTTAGTTTAATTCAAAATAATTCAAAACATGGTGGAACCTTCCCATGGAGTCTTGTTATGTTACCTACAACCTAGAAAAATAATAATGGAAAAGGAAATATAGAGATATGAAGTTTTTTCCAAAACCACTTCCTAGTCCATGAGCTACTAGCTATGAAGATGCAGGGCTTTCTACTCAACACACCTCCCTAATACCCACTATGCTTACAAACTTTGTCCAAATGAGTCCAAATTCATCACACTTGTGTATCTTTGAATTGCAAACAATATCACGTCGGCCAAAATGTACTATATTGTTCAAATAACACAATCTAATAATTTTTATTCCAAAAGCTTCAATTCTCCTTACTCCCTTTATTATTTGGGTGCCCCTGTTTTACTTAGTTTTACTCAGTTTTCCCCCTCTGGGTCCACTTGTTTTACTCAGTCCTACTCAGTTTTGCCCTTCCGATAAACATTTCCTCACTTTTCCCCCTCTTAGTTCTACTCAGTTTTTCTCACTTGTACTCACTGGCTGATCTCTGATTGGTCGAGATGTATGTCACATGGATCTTGGTTGGTTGATAGCTCAACGTACGCTTGCACCGTGGGATCATTTATGATCGGACGGCCTGTATATCTCTCACCACCTCGATGGACGCATACAGAGAGAAGAGCAGAGCACATACCTACCAACCCTAGCAGTCACATCTTCCTCTCTTACTCTGGCGGTCGCGGCGGCACGGATCTGCAGCGTGCGTGCAATGGCGTGGATCTAACCGTGCGTGCGGTGGCACAGATCTAACCGTGCATGCGGCGGCGCAGAACTGCAGCATGTGGCGGCATGGATCTAACCGTGCATGCGGTGGCGCGGATCTAACCGTGCGGCTGCGTGGATCTAAGAGTGCCGGTGAGGATCTAAGAGTGCCGGTGAGGATCTAACCATCAAAAATAGTTGAAATGTCTCTCTCTATCTCACTTTTGTTTATCTTCTCAGATCTGTTGATGATGAAGAACACCAAGACGGTGGCTGTGTCGACAGTGCTCACCGATGCCAAGACGATTGAAGCCATCGCCTACAACATCGCTGCGATGGCGCAGATCCAGGCTTCAATATCGGGGCCTGCCGATGTCTCACTTCCATTACCCTCCTCAGATCTATTGCTGATGGACACCAAGATGGCGGCCGTGTCGACAGTGCTCATTGATTGTCTTTAAGCCATCGCCT
The DNA here is from genome assembly GCA_007115705.1 of Dactylis glomerata. Classification (NCBI taxonomy): domain Eukaryota; kingdom Viridiplantae; phylum Streptophyta; class Magnoliopsida; order Poales; family Poaceae; genus Dactylis; species Dactylis glomerata. Next base: position 84,929 of record QXEO01001369.1, read on the forward strand.
ATAACATCGCTGTGATGGCGTAGATTCAGCCTTCAATGTCGGAGCCTGCCGATGTCTCACTTCCATTACCCTCCTCAGATCTATTGCTGATGGACACCAAGACGGCGGCCGTGTCGACAGTGCTCATTGATCGTCTTGAAGCCATCGCCTACAATATCGCTATGATGGCGCAGATCCAGCCTTCAATGTCGGAGCCTGCCGATGTCTCACTTCCGTTGCCCTCCTCAGATCTGTTGCTGATGGACACCAAGACGGCGGCCGTGTTGATAGTGGTCATCGATGCCAAGACGATTGAAGCCATTGCCTACAACATCACTGCAATGGCGCAGATCTAGCCCTCTTCCATGTCCGAGTTTGCGGATGGCGCAGATCCAGCCACCAAGATGGCGGCGGTGCCAAGAGTGGTTGCGAAGCCGCAGATCCAGCCCTCCTCCATGTCCGAGTTTGCGGATAGCGCAGATGACCACCCCTCAGCCGCCCGTCGTCCAGGCCCTTCTAGCCCATTGGTGCGCGGCCGTGTTCGACGCCGCAAATTTGGATAAATTATGATAAATTTATATTTTTCAAATTCAATTTGGGATAAAATTGTTCGAACTACTACCTCCGTCTCAAAAAAAGCTTCTCCACTTTCTCGATGTGTCCCTGTACATCCAAATGTATGATTTGAATTCTATTCCAACTTGATTGGGAAGATTGATATGTATTTGATCCGAGAGCCTGGTACATGCTTTCACTTTTGGGATCCCTTCACTTTTGGAACTCATCCAAATTCACTTTTGGGATCCCTTCACTTTTATAAGATGTTCATGCATGCTAAAATTATCACGCGCATTACTTAGCACAACTAGGAAATTGTACGCCAAAATACAGTGGTTAGAGCCACACCAAAATACAGTGGTTAGAGTCATCTACTGAATAACAATTCTATACTATCTAAATCATCTACCACAACCACATAACTTCTAGGACAGGGATGGCACCTAATAAAACTGCCCAGATGAATCTACTTTTCGCCTCTCCCATCACTTGAAGTTTATGTTCTAGATTTTCTACCACCTGATCAGATACGGCAAGATCTGTCTCAAGTATCAACTTCTCCTTGCGAATAAGCTTTGAATTCTACTTTTCTTCCTCCATAGTACGCTTTAGCTCGAATATCATCAGGTTTTTATGGGCCAATTCATCACCTAAATTGGCCACCTTCTCCTCCAAATCCATCCTCTGGCTACACCACTGGGTTGATTCATCTTGGTATGCAATGTACCATGGATTATCAGCTTGCCTGGCGAACTGTAACAATAATAGAAAAAAGAACAACCGAAATCACTCCAATAGGCCATGGCGGCACTTCAAATTCAATGGTAGTACAGAGAGCAGAAGCTAGATACCTGCACTTCCGATGAGGTAGGAGAAGTAGAACGTGGCCACGACATGATCGAATCCCCACCCTCGCCGGTGTACCCGCTACGACTAGACATTGAGGACTATTTTGCACCTGCAAACTCCAATAAATTACAGGAACTGAATCGATTAGGGGGCGAGGGAGGCGGAAGCGGAGGTCTTACCAAGCTATACTACCAATTGGTGCGCGGAACAAATCCCGGTCATCGTGGGCGGTGGATCTGCTTGCGGTGAACTTTCCTGCGGTGGGTACAATGCATGCGGACGAAACAAGTGCTGGAGCCATGATTGACGTGCAGCGCCGCAGTCTATCCACCGCCGACGGGGGACAGAGCCGGTGGCGCGATGAGGCGCCGGCAATGGCTGCTCCGTCCGGGGGTGGGGAACGAGCTGCCAGCGGTTCTCCGATGACTAATGAGATACACAACACTAGATTCCAGTCATGTTTAGCATAAGATTCACTTTAGATTAAGCTGCGAAAATAGTCACCTGCTGGGTCTAATTTAAGAAAAATTAATTAGCGAACTTATTGCTTCTCTCTAGCGAAAATAGTCACCGGCTGGGTCTAGCTTAAGAAAAAGGGCGACCCCATCGGTCATTGGCTGAGGTGGCCCCACAGAGCGGCTTGATACGTCTCCAACGTATCTATAATTTTTGATGCTCCATGCTTATTTTTACACCATTTGCCTAATGTTTCGTTACACTTCGTGGCACTTTTATGCATTTTCCGGAACTAACCTATTAACGAGTTGCCACAGTGCTAGTTCCCTGTTTTCTGCTGTTTTTGTGTTTCAGAAGTGATACACAGGAAATATTCTCGAAATTGGACGAAACAAGTTCCTGAAGTCTTATTTTCCTCGGAAGCTTCCAGAGATCTGAAGGAGAGTAGGAGCAGGGCCACCAGGGGCCCACACGCCTGGCTAGCGCGGCCAGCCCCTGGCCCGTGCCACCATGGTGTGAGGCCACCTGGCCCTTCCTCTAACATCGCCCCTTCTCCTATAAAGACCCCCCGACGGAAAAAACCTAAGGCCCCGATCACTTTTCCAGAACACATCGCGATCCGCCGCCACCGTCGACCCGAAGATCGGGAGGGTCCAGAAGCTCTTCCCGGCACCCTGCCAGAGAGGGGAATCACCACTGGAGGTCTTCTTCATCGCCATGCTTGCCTCCAGAGCGATGAGTGAGTAGTATACCTTGGACTATGGGTCCATAGCAGTAGCTAGATGGTTGTCTTCTCCACCATGTGCTTCATGTTTAGATCTCATGAGCTGCCCTACATGATTGAGATCACTGTTATGTAATTCTACATGTTTGGTTTGTTGGGATCCGATGAATATTGGTGTTTATGATTAAGTTGCTGTACTGAATATTATCTTTTGTTATCTCTATGTTGTTTATGATCTTGCATGCTCTCCGTTGTTAGTAGCTATCTTGGCCGAGTAGTTGCTAGTGACTCCAAGAGGGGGTATTTATGCTCGATAGTGGGTTCATGCCTCTATTTAACCTGGGGAAGTGATAGAAACCTCTAAGGTTGTAGATGTGCTATTGCTACTAGGGAGAAAACAACATTCATATGCTTAAGGACATATGCTTTGTTTACATTACACACTTTGCTTAATGCAATTATCTGTTGTTCGCAACTTAATACTTGTGGAGTTCTCGAATTGATTCGCCGCAAGTGGATTATTAGTCATAGATGCAGTTGGATGGCGGTCTATGTATTTTATTGTAATGCCCAGAGTAAATCTCATAGTGATCTTCTTGACATATCACGTTTATCTTTATTGTATCAATTGCTCAACTATAATTAGTTTACCCAGCATGTGTTATTTATCTTCTGGAGAGACACCACTAGTGAACTATGGACCCCGGTACTATTTCCATCATATTGCTATCACCTGTTTACTTTACTCGCACTGTTTACTTTACTCGCATACTTTTACTGTTTTCCACTTGATACGCTCATAACCTTTGTTTCAAGCAAACCGGTGAGATTGACAACCTCATCGCAAGTTGGGAACGAAGTACTTGGTTGTGTTGTGTGCAGGTTCTGCGTTGCAGCTAGCAAGCAAAGCTTGGACGAGGCGCCATATATAAATTGTCCGAAGCTATCGCAAGCTAGCAAGCATCGCCTTCAGTCGTTTGTCTCTCCTCTCCAAGAACGATAAACCTTGGTTTCTTAACTGAGGGAAAAACTAGCTGCTATACTCATCATACCTTCCTCTTGGGGTTCCCAACGGGCTGGTCATTCACCACGCACAAGGACCGTCTGCTACACGTCAACTTGGCACCAGCAGCTTCTTTTTCTGGCGCTGTTACCGGGGAGGAAGTAGAAGACTTCTGCGAGGGGAGTTTTTGCACGCACATCCTTTACTTTGTTTTATTGTTTTGCTTTACTTTATTTATTTTACCTGCATCGTTTTATATCAAAAACCCAAAAAAATTAGAATCCTTTGTAGTTATTTTTTACTTGTCTTGTTTTATCATGCTTTCTATCAATGGTTGGTTTCTTTGAAACTAAATCTTTTTGGCAAGGTGGGTTCACGGAAGAGCAGCAAAATTATTATGAGGAACACCGCTTGTCACAAAAAGGGAAACACTTATGGGAACAAATCAATAGATTATATATCATTGCTCGAAATGTGTGCTCTACTTATAATGTTACTTATTGCTTTGATAGATCTTGCTGCTGTAGGAGGTATAAACACCTCCCTTTTCAATATGAGTATAATGATGATGTTACCATATCTTCTTATATTAATGGAAATTATGACTTTTATGATGTGGAACAAATTGAAGAATTTATTGCTTGGAAGGGTGCATTCGAACTTGCTTATTTGCTTGAAAATACTGATGATGCACCTTATAAATATGAGGTTTATGATATACTCACATTTTGCTTTGATAATTACAAGGAAGGAAATGGCTATATTCTTAAATATCTTAATAGATGCTCTCCAACAGAAGAGATTAATGCCATGAAGGAGCCTATGGAAGAAGAAATTGCTGAAATTGGAAGCTCATTGGATGAAAAAGAGGAGGAGCGTGATGATCAAAAGGAGGAAGAATGGAGCTACCCATGTCTACCTCCCAATAAGAGTAACTCTTTAACTAATACCTTATTTGATCGCCCTCCATGCTTAACAATGGAGGGTGAGTGTCATATTTATATTGTTGATTTTGTTCATGATGCTACTGAAAATTATTATGAGAGAGGAAAATATGGTTGTTGGGATTCTCATGTTACTAAAACACCTCTCTTTTTATTGAAAGTTCTGAAATTGCTCTTGTTTTATCTACCCATACTTATGGCTATGCGCTTCTTTGATTTATTTTCTTACAAGATTCCTATGAATAGGAAGTGGGTTAGACTTAAATGTGTTTTATATTTGCTCCTTGATGCTCTCATTTACTTCAATTCATATTTCTTATGTGAGCATCTTCTCAAATTTTCTGCGCCTAGCTCAAAGGCGTTAAAGAAAAGCACTCTTGGGAGATAACCCAATGTTTTTATTTTCAGTACTTTTTCTTTTATTTGAGTCTTGGAAGTCCTTACTACTGTAATGACCGCTCCTTATCTTGTTTATTTCGTTTTTGTGCCAAGAGAAGCCTCTAATTCGAGTGAGGTAAAGATTTGGGGATGTTGCTGTCCTGAAACTGTTTTCGGTGCTGCACCGTAAAAATTCGTATAAATTCTCTTTATATCTTTTGGACCTGCGATTTCTTGTGCATATGCCCCAGGTTATATCCAAACTTTCGTTAGTTGAACACTTTTTGATTTGAGCAACAGAAAACCCCTCAAAAATTCGACCTTTGTCAGCTGTTCAGTTTTGATAGATTTCTGCCAATATTTGTGTTTGCCACTTTATCGCTTTCTTTTGAGTTCTTTTGATCACGGAACTTTTGGAGAAGTTGCTACAGTAGTATTTGCTATATATGTGGTGGTTTTGAGTTGAAACCTGAAGCAAAAAGAGGATTGATTATATGTTATGCTTGCACTAATGTTGCTAATAGAATTGTGTTTAGTTTTGTATGAAGGAAGTTTTCAAGTGTAGGGATTGGAGAATGATGAGATGAGTTGAAGAATAGACAAAAGCTCAAGCTTGGGGATGCCCATGCATCACCCCAATAAATATCCAAGAATTACAAGCGTCAAAGCTTGGGGATGCCCCCAAGGCACCCCTTCTTCGTCGGCAAAAATCAGGTCACCTTTCAAAACACTATATTTTTATTACTTCATGCACTATGTGTTTTTCTTGGAGCGTCAGTTGTTTTAGTTTTCTTAGTTAGTTTAGTTTGTTTGTTTGCTGCAATAAATGGTTGGACCCCAACAAATTTCCTTTGGAGGAGATGTACTCATTTTCATTTGCAAAGAACAGTCCGTTTTCATTCTTACAATTTCACCGGGTGTTCTTCTTTTTCTGCTACTGCTTTTGGTTTTTCGTTTTCACCTTGATTTGTGTTCAGATCTTCATATATATTTTCATCAAGGTGTATTTTTGCCTCTGATCTTTATTGGTTTTCATCAAAAGAGGTGTTTATAAAAATTTCAAATGGTGTTGGAAAAGAGAAAAAGCTTTGTGCAAAAAAGTGGTACAAGAAGGAGCTTGTGTAGACTGCGGCTTAGGCTTTTTCATGTCATGCTTGATGTCTTTTTGATAGTATGCTTAGTAGTTTTGCTGTAGCATGACTTGTCTCAAATAACTGAGATTGCTTAATGAGCCTTTGAAAAAAATCATGCGTTGTTTTTATTGTATGGAAGCATTATTTTGGTTTTCTCCTTGATGCTTTATTTGGGTTGACTTGGCGCATGCTCACACATGTTAGACTCTTACAAAGTTGCCAATAGCCTCTATGATCATTTAGTTTTTGTCTTTTGATGCCATCTTATGCTTCTTTTAATGTCGCTTTGTCGCTTTGCATGATTATGGCCATTATTGCTCTCTTAGTTGGTCGCTCCCAGTCTTTTGCTAGCCCTCGCCTTGTACTGAGTATGAGCTCTACTCGTGCATCCAACTCCTAAAATCCAAAGTTTTCCAAAGTGTCCACCATACATACCTACTAGCAATTTTCTATTCCAAGTAAATTTGACTTGCTTTTATTTTCTCTTCAAATTAAACTCTTACCAGTGTTATGCGAAATTCGGTCAGTAAAGCTCTCACGAACCGGAAGGCACACTTTACTTTTTCCTGTTCTTAAAAATTTGACATTGTGGTCTCTTATGTTGAGTTGTTATGCTTGCAAGTTGTAAGTTGGATTCTAGCCCATCCATGCTGTCATGGGGCAAGCTTTCAACATTGCACTTCTTATTTGAGTTGATATCGTGATCTTTTGTTTATGGATACCCGCGGTGTGAAATGAATTGGGAATCTTGTGGGGATTATGGAGTTTGTATATGTGTTAGGGAAATGCCGGGCCGCCAATCTAAGCCATGCATAATTCATGGTGGAAATTTGCAGCATACCCATGGTGAACATTCGATGACGCATCTCACAATAAAAAGCTAAACAAAAGGCAAATAAAAGAGATGTCGAGGTGTTCATTGTCTGCTTGTCCTGTCATTTTGGTGTGGGCTTGTTCCATGTCATCGGGCACGGAGGTACCCCATTGGCGGTTCTCAATGATATGCATATACTTACAATGACAAGAGCCTTGCTTGGGACTCAAAGTAAAGTAGCATGAGGTTTGGGTACTCGTATTCACGGGGCATGAGGTTTTCAACTTCTGATTTGTCAAGCATATGCATCATAATTGTTCTCGCATTAACTTTAACCATTCAAGATGCTTATGATGGGGGCAATGAGAGCTCAAAGCCGGTAAGTACCATAATTTTTGAAGGTTATAAAACTTGCAATCACTGCTTCCCTCTGCGAAGGGCCTTTCTTCTACTTTTATGTTGAGTCACCACCTTCTTTCTTTATGCACCATTAAGAGAGCATAGTTGTCATTCTTAGTGTAATATGCATTGTTCCAAAGTTCATTGATTGATTCATATTGTTGGTTTCACTTGTTCTTAAATTATTTGTATCTAGTCGCCCTCTTAAACTTGAAGGTGTCCTATGCATTTATGTTTTGCTCTCTTTGAAGGACAAGCTGAAAACCATTTGTATGTTTTTCCTTATGATTTGAACACACATTTGACTTTCATTGTTTCATTTTCATGATCTTTTGTTTGTGTTCATTTTCATGTTTACAACATGGTTGCTAAGTTCTTATTGTCAAGATTATATCTTCATGCCCATGTTTTAAGTTCTTATGATCCCAGCTCACAAATGCTTATATATATGATCAAGATTGTGTAGGTGCATGTCACCTCAAAAATTATTCTTTTGTTATCTCTTACCTACTCGAGGACGAGCAGGAGTTAAGCTTGGGGATGCTTGATACGTCTCCAACGTATCTATAATTTTTGATGTTCCATGCTTGTTTTTACACCATTTGCCTAATGTTTTGTTACACTTTGTGGCACTTTTATGCATTTTCTAGAACTAACATATTAACGAGTTGCCACAGTGCCAGTTCCCTATTTTTCTGCTGTTTTTGTGTTTCAGAAGTGATACACAGGAAATATTCTCAGAATTGGACAAAACAAGTTCCTGAAGTCTTATTTTACCCGGAGGCTTCCAGAGATCCGAAGGAGAGTAGGAGGGGGCCACCAGGGGCCCACATGCCTGGCTGGCGTGGCCAGCCCCTGGCCCGCGCCACCATGGTGTGAGGCCACCTGGCCCCTCCTCTAACATCGCCCATTCGCCTATAAAGACCCCCCGACGGAAAAAACCTAAGGCCCCGATCACTTTTCCAGAACACATCGCGATCCGCCGCCACCGTCGACCCGAAGATCGGGAGGGTCCAGAAGCTCTTCCCGGCACCCTGCCGGAGAGGGGAATCGCCACCGGAGGTCTTCTTCATCGCCATGCTTGCCTTCGGAGCGATGAGTGAGTAGTCTACCTTGGACTATGGGTCCATAGCAGTAGCTAGATGGTTGTCTTCTCCACCATGTGCTTCATGTTTAGATCTCATGAGCTGCCCTACATGATTGAGATCACAGTTATGTAATTCTACATGTTTGGTTTGTTGGGATCCGATGAATATTGGTGTTTATGATTAAGTTGCTATACTGAATATTATCTTTTGTTATCTCTATGTTGTTTATGATCTTGCATGCTCTCCGTTGTTAGTAGCTATCTTGGCCGAGTAGTTGCTAGTGACTCCAAGAGGGGGTATTTATGCTCGATAGTAGGTTCATGCCTCTATTTAACCTGGGAGAGTGACAGAAACCTCTAAGGTTGTAGATGTGCTGTTGCTACTAGGGAGAAAACAATATTCATATGCTCAAGGGCATATGCTTTGTTTACATTACACACTTTGCTTAATGCAATTATCTGTTGTTCGCAACTTAATACTTGTGGAGTTCTCGGATTGATTCGCCACAAGTGGATTATTAGTCATAGATGCAGTTGGATGGCGGTCTATGTATTTTGTTGTAATGCCCAGAGTAAATCTCGTAGTGATCTTCTTGACATATCACGTTTATCTTTATTCTATCAATTGCCCAACTGTAATTTGTTTACCCAGCATGTGTTATTTATCTTATGGAGAGACACCACTAGTGAACTGTGGACCCTGGTCCTATTTCCATCATATTGCTATCACCTGTTTACTTTACTCGCACTGTTTACTTTACTCGCATACTTTTACTATTTTCCACTCGATATGCTCATAACCTTTGTTTCAAGCAAACCGGTGAGATTGACAACCTCATCGCAAGTTGGGAACGAATACTTGGTTGTGTTGTGTGTAGGTTCCGCGTTGCAGATAGCAAGCAAAGCTTAGACGAGGCGCCATATATAAATTGTCCAAAGCTGTCGCAAGCTAGCAAGCATCACCTTCAGTCGTTTGTCTCTCCTCTCCAAGAATGATAACCTTGGTTTCTTAACTGAGGGAAAAACTAGCAGCTATACTCATCATACCTTCCTCTTGGTGTTCCCAACGGGCTGGTCATTCACCACGCACAAGGACCGTCTGCTACACGTCAACTTGGCACCAGCACGGCTCTATATGATTTTCTCTAAATAAATAGACGACCCCAGCGGTCATTGGCTGCGGAGGCCCCACAGAGCGGCAATATATGATTTTCTCTAAATAAATAGATGACCCCACTGGTCATTGGCTGCGGCAGCCCCACAGAGTGGCCCCATTGGTCATTGGCTGCGGAGGCCCCACAGAGCGGATATATATGTCTTTTCCTGAAAAATACACGACCCCACTGGTCATTGGCTGCGGCAGCCCTATAGAGCAGCCCCATTTGTCATTGGCAGCACCGTGTATACAATCAGGAAATAAAACGGCCCACACATCAGCGATAGATGGATGGCTGCTCCGACGTGTCTCCTGACCCTACCCGTCAGCACCATTCAAAAGCATCGGTCAATTCATAACCACCGCGGCTCCCTAGCCGTCATCGGTAATGGTCAAGGCCTCTGACCAGACGGCAACCCTCCCGTTCGAGCGTCTGCGAGGGGTTTCAAACTAGAGGGAGGGTAAAACCGAGGAAAAGTTAAGCGGCTAGGGAAAACTGAGCACAACTAAGGACCCGAGGGCATGAAAATAGAAATCCCTTTTCTTTAAGGGATGCTTGGGCGGAAGAAAATAACAATTATGCGGGTACACATTCTTCCTACATTTGTCTAGATATATACTTTCTGTCTGATCCAAACAGTGCGTGCATGCATTGTATCCCTTGTTTGACTGTCCTGAAATGTTACTAAGAGCAGGCCAATCATTGATGGTTACGAAAAGCAATGCTCAAAGGTCAAATTCCTCTTGTTTGTGCTCGTCCCACACACGTACACCAAGTTCAGCCCCAGCTTTAAAAGTTCATCAACTAATGGCCTTAAGTACACATCAATGTCATTGCCGGGTTGCTTTGGACCTTGGATAAGCACTGGCATCATAATGAACTTCCGCTTCATGCACAACCAAGGAGGAAGGTTGTAGATACATAGAGTAATGGGCCAGGTGCTGTGACTGCAACTCTGCTCCCTAAAAGGATTCATGCCATCTGTACTTAGACCAAACCATAAGTTCCTTGCGTCATCTGCAAATCTCGGGAACTCTCTCTCGATTTTTCTCCACTGCCGACCATCAGCAGGGTGCCTCAACTTGTTGTCTTTCATACGATCTTCCATGTGCCATTGCAACAACTTTGCATGCTCTTTATTTCTGAATAGACGTTTCAACCGTGGTATTATAGGAGCATACCCCATCATCTTGGCAGGAACCCTCTTCCTGGGTGGCTCGCCCTCAATATCACCAGGGTCATCTTTTCTGATCTTATACCGCAATGCAGTGCATACCAAGTATTTATCCATATTCTCAAACTTCTCACCATGGTAGAGGATCCAGTCATTAGGGTATGCATGTATCTTCTGCACGTCTAATCCTAGAGAGCAGACAAGCTTCTTTGCTTCGTACGTGTTGGCGGGCAATTAGTTCTTTCTTGGAAGCATCTTCTTCATTAGTACCAGCAACTTTTCAAATGATGAGTCAGTCACACCGGTCTCTACCTTCCACTTCAGCAATTCCAGTGTGCTACCCAGCTTCTTCTGGCCATCTTCACAAGTTGGATACAACAATTTATTGTGGTCCTGTAACATCTGATCGAACTGCAACCTCTCCTTTTCTGTGTCATAGCCTTGTCGTGCATCAGAAATGACCCGACCAAGATCATCAGTGGGCTCATCTAGTGCCCGTTCTTCATCCTGACCTTCTTCTTCAATGTCTTCCATTGCGGTATCAGCATACTCAGGGAACATAGATCGGCAGTTGTTATCATCGTTCTCTTCTTCATCGTCGTCTTCCATCATAACCCCTCTTTCTCCGTGCTTGGTCCAAACATTATAGCCAGACATAAAACCAGACCGAAGCAGGTGGCTCTGAATGACTCTTGAGGAAGTTTGATCCTTCTCATTCCCACATTCAACACATAGACAAAACATAAAGCCACCACTATGCTTGTTCGCCTCGGCCGCATCTCAAAAAGAATGAACACCTTCTCTATAAGCGGTTGTGCGTCGATCATCGTACATCCATGGATGGCTCATCTGCGTCATACAATAGTATATCAAACGCAATCACGATCCTAAAATTAGTACCGCATGGTCTAAATGAGAAAATATAGTTGCTAACCTTTTAGAACAAGTGGAAATAAAGAGGAAGAGGCTTAAGGGTGGCTCGGGCACCACTACAAGGATTCCGGTCTATTGCAACAACAATATTCGTTGCAATAAGTGGCAAATTGTCGCAATAGGTGTCTATTGCCACGACATTGTGTTCGTTGCCAAGCGTTGCAATAGCAAGCATGGTAATAGGTTATTGCCGCGAAAACCAAAATGTGGCAAGAAAATCTTCAATTGCAACAAAGATATCGCAAGTTGCCACGTTTTTTCTCGTGGCAGTACGCACTTGTTGCCACGATCTCTTTTGTGGGGATAGCTTCCCGCAACAGGCAGCAAAACTGTTGCGAAACCCCATTTGTGGCGATATGTATTCATGGTGATAGCCTATTGCAACACCACTTGTTCTGTGGCGTGTGCCCTTCCGTGGCAATAGCCGATTGTTGCAATACCTTATGGCAACAGTTTTTGACTTCGTGGGCATAGTTGTTTTACCACGAATCCTATGTTTGTGGCATTACCATATTGCAACATACTTATTATGGTGGTGACAGATACTTATCACACCAGATAAATATTTGTGGCCAAAGGCTACTGCGACAATACAAACATCATGTGGCAAAAGGACTATTTCAACAAAAGTGAAATTGGTGGCGCCAAGCCGCTGTCACAACGACAAAATATTTGTGGCGAGAGGATACTGCAACAATGCAAATATTTTATGGCAAAAAGACTATTTCAACAAAGCCGATATTCGTGGCGGCAAGGAGTTGTCACAACGGACAATTTTTTGTGGCGAGAGGCTACTGCGACAATAAATACTTTTGAGGCGAGAGGACTATTTCAACAAAAGTGAAATTGGTGGCACCAAATAGTTATCTCAACAAGTTAATAGTTTGTTGTGACAAGTTATGGCGACAATATATTATTTTGTCGCAACAACCTAGCGCAACAAAGTAGGCTGGCGTGGTTGCTTCACTTTAATGCCACACTAAATTTATTGTGGTGCAAACACATTGCAACCTTTACTAGGTTGTGGTAATAGCATATTGCAACCAAAAAAAAAACATGCATTCAAATGTATAATTCAACCAATCCGTATATGAATATTATAGTTTGCATAGCCAATATCCATACAGAGAAATATAAAAGATCCTGATGGACCAAATCAACAACTGTTGGTCCAGGTCATAGTAATAGCCTGGGAACGACGAATATTTGCCAGTAAATGGCTTACAGAATTTATTCCACGCGAAATATAAATTAGCACTCAAATCAACAATTTGAATGTGCTATCCAAACTAATAGCAAATACTAAACTTGGACGTATCCTGAATGTTCCATATAAAACCACGTGTTGATGATCCCACTTAATTATTTTGACCCTGAAATTAAGAAATAAAAAATAGATGAAGTTACATGATAGATGCACAGATTAGAAATGAACAGGTCAAGGACAAGAGGAAATAACTAAAATTGAGAATGTACAAGTAATCTTGGAAATGTTGTTCTCATTTTGCAAGAAAAATTGTAAAAGGAACATAATGTATGCATCAGTACATGGGAAAAATCAGCAATTGTTCTTCAAGAAGGACATGTGTAAAAACAGTGTCAAAGAATTGATCCATTGGTACAACTACTCCATCAGTTAACTTGGATAGTGTTCTGAGAAACAGGTAAATAAGTTTCGCCTACAACTTTAATTGCTAATCCATGAACGTGAGAAACAGGTAAATATTGTGACTAGATTGGAAACTTAGAAATAATTAGGAATAACTATGATTTTAGGGCCTACAGCATGTTGGCGCTGCATCTCGCAGCGCCTCTTCTTCTTCCTTAACTCACTCTCTTTCTAATCTTTCTTCTCACTTGGTGATTCACACACAGCCACAACACACGCACGCACACACACTCAAGGGACAAGCACCGCTTGCTTTGCCGCGAGGCCCTTCCCCTTGATGACACAGTGGCTACATTCTTCTGCTTCAGCCCTCACGGCCCCGATAAGTTTCCTAGGATCACTCTGCACTACTTAACCTGGCCACGCACACACGCGAATGCAGCTAACAAACCCAGCACATATATAGCAGCTTCTCGCCACCATCGGCATCTCGCCGCGCGCGCGCCCGCATCACACGGCCATGCGTCGTCTCCGGCATCTCACCATGCGCACATGCTGGACTGAGCCACACTTCTTTGCAACTAACTAAATGCAAGATGAAAATAAACTAGATGCAGATATATGATCAAGATTATGAGCTAACACAGCAGGCACCTCACTTGCTTATCAGAAAACGGAGCAACAATTTGGCCCAGAAATAATTAGGAATAACTATGATTTTAGACTAGGTACTGGACAGCCGAATCCCTGCAGTACTGTAGGACAGAAAAGCAACAATTTGGCCCAAGTCCCATCCAACGCTGGCAGAGACGTACAGGTGAATTTCTCAAGGTGAACCTGGACGGTGCATATCAGGCTGCAACAAGTCAGGGCGGTTGGGGCTTCATTGTGCGACATGATCAAGGAGTAGTCAGGGGATCTGGAGCTGGTCAAATCAGACATGCAGCGTCTGCGCTGTAGGCCGAAGCACATGCATGTGTAGAATCAGAGAGTTCTATGTCAAAAAAAAAGAAAACGGAGCACTGACTATGACTTGGCACCTAAAGGAGTGCTCTTCCGTGATATGCGTGTCTCGCTACACCTAAATTTCATTTGTTTCAAAGTTGTTCACGTTCCTAGATCTTGTAATAGTGTTGCACACTTTCTAGCTGCTCATGGTGCAAACAAAAGTAAGGAACGGCTGCTGTGGCCAGAGCATGTACCAGACTTTGTAAGTGTTATTGTGGCCAGCGAGTCCGCTGAGCCGAGTTAATGGAATCAGAGAGTTCTATGTCAAAAAAAAGAAAACGGAGCAACATTCAACAAGCAACTCATTTTTCTACAGTACCAACTAGTGTGTCTGACAACTAGTGCCAACAGCAAAATGAAAATACAAGCCAAGTTCAAATTTTGGTTTAGCTTACGGTGCATTTTATTATGCTTCCAGCCAACAGAGATTCTATGCACATTATGAGGGCTAAAAAAAAGGTCAACATGAAGAGAAACCAAGGTTGTTGACTTACCATTGCTTTAAACATTCAGCTGTTCTTTGTTGATGCATGTATCAGCGTATTTGAAGAAATTACATTGTGCCTTGCACCTTGAGCCCCAGCAGCGGTCTTTTGAAGAGTATTTTGCAGGTTTGGGTTACTATTTTCTTTGCCAAAAGATGTTTTCTTAGGCGTCTGCAAATAGAAGTGCACTTTTAGCAATGGAAGTAAGCAAAATAAAACTTACAAGTTTTGCAAGCATCTGACTACAATCACCTGATGTTGCTGCGCCTCTTTGGTTACCACCTGTTGGCTGAACTGTGCAAACTTTGCCATCATCATGTTCTCAAATTCTAGTCTCGATTTTCGCTCCTTTTCCAACAATCTATCCCTTTCAGCACGCTCCTCTTCCAATAATTTTTCCCTTTCAGCACGCTCTTCTTTTAACCTCTCCTCAAGGTTTTCTCTCTCAGCACGCTCCAAGTTAATCCTCTCTTGTGTGCTTTCACGTTCAGCTTGTAACTGATCTTGTAATTCAGTGACATGATCTCTAAGCCCAGAGTTTACCTTTTGGGTCTCTGCTTGGGCACGGGCTTGATCTTCAAGCTGGGATTTAATCCTTTCAGCGCCACTTGGTGGTTTGGCCATGTATCCATACCCACGTGGCTGGGATGACTTGCATTTCAGAGTGTCCTTATATGCAGTCTGAAAAATATTGCTTCTTTCTTCACTTGAAACTGGTGCTTGAGTTTCATTTTCTTTGTTTTGAACAAGTTGACATGCTTTGTCCTATATAAAACAAGTACAATCCCATCAGATGAAGAATCATCCAAGATGCACAACATTAAAGAACTAGAGAGTAAGCGGAATTTATTTTACTCACGTAAACATCCTGCGACTCTTTGTTGGGCCATGCTCCATTCTTCTTGTGGGTCAGTTCCCAAAGAGCGACACAATCTGGCTCTTCTCCAGTTTCCACGTTTTTCTGCAAGTAGTATAACATGAGATGCTTGAAACATGAAAGCATAGTTAGCAGCGAGCCATACATATGTAGTTAAGACTCATACCTCTTGATAACTTAGTTGTGAGTACGACTTTGATCCAACTCTGTGTTTTGTCTTCTGTTTTTTACGGTTATCGGAGTTCTTTTGGCTGATTTCCTATCCAAACATTAAAACAAAATATAACCGGTCAAACAAGCCCTTTCATCTAAGTTGCAGTTACCAAACAGTGAGATTAGAGATAACCTTAAATTTAGCATCTGTTCCAAAGTACTGAATCATCCATTCCCACTCTTCCCGTTGTAAATCTTCCGGCACATTAGCCAACCTAGCAGCATCTGTTTTGTATGCCTTGTAAGTGGAGCTTAGAGTTGATCGCCAGCCTCTATATCGCTCTTTCGCTATTTTGAGAACTTTCTCTTCATTTTCTGGTGTATCTTCCAATGCCCATCTATCCTGTAATGCGTAAAGCAAAGACATATACTAAATTAGTGCATTATCGATGGTAAATTAAATAACACATCTAAAAAAGGTTGAACGCACTATCATATCCATGAAAATTTGTCGATGGATGGTCGGGTGAATGTCCGACCACTTTCTCACTCCAATGAGTGGTAACTTTCTTTTCATTAGGACTACTACATCATCGAGGAATGAGCGGTAGTTCATTCCTACTGCACCACCCAAACTTTCAGAGAATGCAATATTAAGCTTTTGTGATCCATTGGCATAACGCTTCTTAGATGCTTTAAAACCCTTGAGAACACCTCGGCCCTTCTTCTTCTGTCCATCATTTTCTACAACCCAAATCAAAAGATTAATATTGCGTTACTCGGTATTTGATTGCAAGAAAGTAGGACACACATATGAACCAAATTTCGTACCATTCTGTAGTAGTTCACGGTTGCGGCGAGCATGGGATGGCCATTCAGCCAGTGCACACATGTCATTAGCAGACACTGGAGTGTTACATTCTTCTGGAGTTGCTGTAAAAAGTTTAATAGTTGTTAAGATTAGGCAATTCAGGATTTTCTGCATTATAGCAAATGGTAGAGACAGCTTCAAATTCATAAAGTTTTTACCGGATCCATGTTCATTTATGTATGCTGTTATACTTTCCATCCTTGTTAGCAGAACAGATCCTTTCTCTACTGAACACAAGAACAATAAAAGAACTTAGGTCTATCAAAGTGCACCATTCAGTATAGTGATTAAGAACTAAGGAAGTTGTGTACCATGCTGAAAGGAGTATTGTGAATCATCTCTTTCCTCTGAAGCTTGTACTCGGCGTCGTTGTATTGCCATCGGTCTCCCACCAGCACGGTGTTGCGTTGAATTCATTGTTGCGCCCTAGTGTATGTAATATCAGAAATAGAGTTAATTTCAGATGAAACGCAATTCCAAAAGGCACACAAACATGCCGTATAGATATAAGCTAATGACAGATAGGTTGTATTTCATGCATACAGATATAAATAGGCATGCTTTACAGCATACACAACCCAAAAGGCACACAAACATGCCACACATATCTCTTTCTATATATGTACTATGAACTAACATAATTGCATTTGTACACATAACTAATATCTTACTATAACAGAAAATAGGAAACTAGCATTTATACAGAGAGATGAACCATGAAATTCGTAGCGTTACAGTACATAATTAGGTATGGATGACCAAGATAGTTGTTTGTAAAAAGTCACCAAGGGTGGGATGAGCATGTATCAACAGTCTAACTAGTCATCATAATCCAGAAACCCTGAAGCAACCACATGACACAAATAACTGACCACCTAATCAATTGTCTGCATAAACATTTCATGATGCATATGATGCAGATGTACAGACTTGCTTAGCACTAATTTGTGTTGGCAGATTTATTATACTACAGTACTGCACAGATAAGTTTTCTAAATTTGATACTACACCACTGCCCACTTCCTAAAACAAGTATATTCAGATAAATAAACCTGAAGCAACCACTGCCCACTTCCTAAAACATTTTCCACCGCACTGGTATACAGAGAGTACACAGTAACCAGTAGACTGCAGTAATATTTGAGTTCAGGTTACAGATCGAGAGTTCCTTAGCTAGGAGTCCAAAAATAACAGACAAATTTAGCTAGTGATTAGGGTCTTTTTGGGTTCAGACCACCTCTCTGCCGGACCAAAAGATTCAGAGTTTGAGTTAGACCTTTCTTAGTATCATCTTATTGACATAATATTACCAAAGCATCTCCATGGATGTCTTCAAGCAGCCTAATTTTGGCGGTTGCATGAACTTTATTGGCCTAATCCATCTTCTAAAATCAAATCAGTTTAGAACAAAATTACCACCAAGTAACAATCTAAATAAATCTGAACGTGATTGGTTCTTATGGAGTGCTTGGTTCCTAAGAGAGGATACATTTCATGGGAAAGGAAAAGCTACTGTGAAAGATACAGTCTTTTTCCTCAGGAACTATAACCAGAAAAAAATAGTACTCGTACTATGCGTTCGTGCTCGCACGCGCCATGGATGTGGTCGCCGTGGTTGCAGACTAGTGGTAAGATGAACCAAAAATGAACCAAAATTACCAATTTGGCGAAATCGTACGTGTGCGACAGATACGGTCGCCGTGGACACCATCGACGACAGCAGGTCGACCGTGTCCCAGATCGGCCTGAGCACCGCCGCCGCTCTCGCCTTGCCGGTCGCCGGCAAGGGTGCCTGTAATAGGGATGCGGGCCAGGCCGGAGGCGAGAGCGAGGAGGGAGGAGCGTGGGGCCATGCCGGAGGCGAGAGTGAGGAGGGAGGAGCGCGGGGCCAGGCTGGAGGCGAGAGCGAGGAGGGAGGAGGGCGGGGCCATGCCGGAGGCGAGGGCGACGAGCGAGTAAGGGGGCTGCGCTTTGCTTCTATTCGATGGAGATAGGGGAGCAAGGAGAAGGACCAACCTGAGACGCTGTCCGTTCGGTGGACTCCGGCGTGTGCCGCATCGTCGACACCGCCGTCATGACGCCGTGAGGACGGAGAGGGCTCTCAGATCCAATCTCACAAATTGTTTAGACGGAGAGATAATAGAGATAATGAGGACTATTTATTACCAGGAATTTTTAGCGGGAGTTAGCATAGAGTTAAGCGGGAAAGGCAAAAATTAGTTCAAGGTTACATTTTTTTAGATGTTAGCGGGTGATTTTACCGGGAAAGATACTAAATACCTTTAGTACACGATTAATTTTAGATGAGAATTAATTTGGATCAAATACGAAATACATGTGGTGTTAAAATAAAATTACTGCTAATTTTGTTGGTAAAACATTATCTCGCACGCCGCCAGCGCCCTCGCCTCTCCGTCCCCACCTGGTGTCGTCACGTCCGGCATTGCCCCGTCCGGCGTCGCCGCCTGGTTCGCCCCCTCTGGCGTCGCGAAGCCTAGTTCGCCCCGTCGGCGTCGCCCCATCCATCGCATCGGACCTACTACTTCAGGTACATATCCGTTTTTGCCCACTGTGAGAAATATGAAGATACTTCAGGTCCCAATTACTGGACATGATAAGAATTTGGGGCTTGGAAGGGTTTGATTTGATCTCCAACCAGAGAACACCTGACAACCCTTGATGACATCTTAGAGTCTTGCATAACTGTTAGCTAGTAACCATGTAGCTAGATACTTTAGCATCGTTTCATCCCTGAATGGACTGCATCCACGATGCATCTCATACTCTAGTATCTCCAGCAGTCCAGCTGAATACAGATACCTCAAACTGTCGAAGAGCCCGCTGCCTAGAGGAGCCTGCTGCCTAGAGGAGCACTACGCCGTTGAGATGGGTGCAGGGCTGCCTTTTTATATTGGTGTAGATTCTTCTTGATGAATAAAGACAAAAAAAATCTATGTTTTATACAAGTACTTGCGGTTTTTACCTTTGGTATTTGATTTATGTTCTGTATGAGCAAATTTTGGGCAGCTTCAGTTTGCTTGTCTGCTTTGTGGTCTATTGTTTATTCTGGTTAGTGGTTATTCCATTTGGGGATTTGCTAGCTGAACAAGGTCACCAACTTACATCTAAATGCAAATCCCTGTTGCGGAGATGTTTTGGGGATGCTATTGACTGTACTGCAGCTACTAATGCAGATGTTTTGTTTTTTTTGTCAGGTCTGGCTTTGCGGAGATAAGGCCAAATGACGCGAGATAAGAGCTGGATGGACAAGGACAGAGATTCTGATGAGTGGCAAAGTGGCATGAAGGATTTCTTGAATTTTGCTTTCGTCGGTGCTCGTTCGAACTCAACTGTCCCATGCCCATGTAGGAAATGTGTCAATATTGTTCACAAGAACAAAAGGGATGTTCATAGTGACTTGTTGCACAATGGGATGGATCCGTCCTACACTCACTGGATATACCATGGTGAAGAATATAATGAGGATGAAGATTCTGATAATGAAGATGCTGTAGATGATGGTGTTGGGGTATGCGACATGATCAATACTCTCATAAGGGGCACAGACATGGGGGAAGTAATGCAGATCATGGTGAAGGTGCGGGAGACGATGATGTGGATGATTCCAGCGGCGATGGAAGGAACCAGGAGCCAAATGCAACAGCCAAGGTCTTCTTTGAACTACTGAAAGAGGCAAAAAAAGAGTTGTACCCGGGTTGCGAGGATGTCACGAAGCTATCTTTCATTGTGAAGCTTTACCAAATCAAGTGCGTGTGTGGGATGACCAATAGAGCATGTGACTTAATTCTGCAGTTGTTCACGCAAGTGCTGCCAAAGGGTCACTGTATTCCTACTAACCTTGCGAAAGTAAGGAAGGTGATCTGTGATCTTGGGCTTGATTACATGAAGATACATGCTTGCATTAATGATTGTGTGCTATTTCGTAATGAGAATGCTGATGCCAAAGAATGCCCTGTCTGTCATGAGTCTCGATGGAAATCTACTCCTACAAGTGATGAAGAAAATGCATCAAGCCGTAAATCAAAGAAGCCAGTGCCACAGAAAGTTCTATGGTATTTCCCACTCATTCCAAGGCTGCAAAGGCTATACATGACAGAAGCTATGTCATCAAATATGAAATGTCATAAGGAGAGTCGTGTGGATGATGGTACAATGAGGCATCCTGCAGATTCCAAGGCTTGGAAGCATGTTGATAAGAAATACGCTGAGAAGTTTTCAAAAGATGCTCGCAGTGTTCGGCTTGGCCTTGCTTCGGATGGATTCAATCCCTTTGGGCTCATGAGTATATCGCACACGACATGGCCTATCATTCTTATCCCATATAACTTGCCACCGTGGATGTGTATGAAACAACAAAACTGGATTATGTCGATGATTATTCCAGGACCAAAGTCAGCAGGAAATAACATAGATGTGTACTTGCAGCCTTTGGTTGATGAACTCAATATTCTGTGGGAGCATGGTGCGTGCACGTATGATGCCGCAACTAAACAGAATTTCCAGATGTATGCATGCTTGTTGTGGACCATCAATGACTTCCCGGCTTACGCAATGCTTTCTGGTTGGAGCACAAAAGGCAAACTAGCATGTCCTTATTGCCACTCCAAGATAGATTTTTTATGGCTCAAGTATGGTCGCAAACATTGCTACATGGGACATCGACGTTTTCTGCCAATGAGCCACAGATGGCGGAGAAACAAGGTTTTGTTCAACAACAAGACAGAACTTAGAGAAGCTCCAGAGCCACTTACAGGTGAACAAGTTGTACAACAACATGAAAACATTGAGCATGCACGCTTTGGGCGAACAAATAAGAGAAAGCGACCAGAAACTAATAGTTGGCATAACTGGCGGAAGAAAAGTGTATTTTTCCAACTACCATACTGGAAGCACTTGCTCGTTAGGCACAATCTGGATGTTATGCATATCGAGAAGAACATTTGTGACAGCATTCTGGGAACTTTGCTAGAGATGGACGGGAAATCAAAGGATGGTATGAAGGCTCGTCTTGATTTGCAGGACTTGAAAATTAGGAAGGATCAGCATCCAAAGCCCGGTAAGCATAAGTACGAGATAAAGAAAGGTTGCTACACTTTAAAAAAGGAAGAGAAGATAATGCTCCTCAAGTTTCTGCAGAGCATTAAGATGCCTGATGGCTACGCTTCACACATTAAGCGATGTGTGAACCTCGAGCAGTGCAAGATTAGTGGACTCAAAACTCATGACTGCCATGTTATATTTCAGAAACTTCTTCCTATTGCATTGCGCAAGCTTCTGCCAGAGAATGTTGTCAACCCGTTACTTCAGCTGAGTCAATTCTTTTCTGATTTATGCTCTAAGGAATTAAGCGATGACGATTTGGTGAAGTTGAGCAAATCAATTCCAGAAACTCTATGTCAGCTCGAGATGATCTTTCCACCAGCATTCTTTGATATTATGATGCATCTCCCAGTTCATCTTGCTAAAGAAGCCCGGTTGGGAGGGCCAGTCTTGTACAGATGGATGTACCCAATTGAGCGATACTTGCGTACGCTGAAAGGATATGTGCGTAACAAAGCTCACCCAGAAGGTTCTATTGCAGAGGGGTACATCCTTGAAGAGTGCATGACTTTTTGCAGTCGATTCCTTGATGGCATGCCTACAAAGCAAAGTCAGTCCAAACGTCACGAAGATAAAGGAACAGATCAACAAACAACAGGGATTAGCATAATGAGTACCGTTGATTACTCCAAGAAAGGTTTTGTCTATGAACCGCTCTCTTTGGCTGAGATTAATCAAATGAGGCATTTCATAATAACAAACTGTGAGGAAACCGAGCCATGGATCGAGTAAGTAAACCTTTGTATTTATTACACATCATGACGTGCATTAATTATTTTAGTTCAACTAATAATCATTTATATCTTTGAAGTGAACATCTTGAGGAACTCAGAAGGAATAATTCTCGAAATCCTAATAAGCAACACAATGAAGAGTTTGTTGGCTGGTTCGAGAGACGGGTAAGTTCCTTTCACATTTTCACTAACGTTACTCATAGTATGTTCATGATTCATACATATCCTCTTCCATGAAACAGATCACAGAGCTCCACAATGATGGGAAGGTCAACAACCTTATTTATGCACTTGCTAAAGGACCTGATCACCGAGCTCGTGTTTACAACCGTACAGTTCTGAATGGATATTTCTATCGGAATTCGTATATTGAGAAGGACTTGAGTACCCAAAATAGTGGTGTCATAGTCAAGGGCGATGACAGCATAGGCAACATTGATTATTATGGAGTGATCAAGAAAATAATATTTCTTGACTATCCTCCTGATAAGGAGGTCGTTTTATTCCAATGTCACTGGTTTGACGTGCCTCCGGCCCATAGATCTCAGAGTAGGGGGTATAAGAAGGACAAATACGGAATTATTGACATCGACACTACTCTAGCCCGATTCACTGGAGACCCTTACATTCTAGGCCTCCAAGCTCAATAGGTTTTCTATGTCAAAGATGTGAAGAACCCTGATTGGGCAACTGTGATTAAAATGAATCCACGCAATTTGTTTGCTCCTTCTGCTATAAATGGCGTTGGCCTTGATGAACCTGCTAAAGCCGACGAAGGTGAGGCAGACGTGCAGGATGTCGTCGACACATACATTACAGTGCCAGACATACCTGAAGGTATCACTAGTTGGTGCAGAAATGATGTCGAAGGATACAACGTTGATGTTTCGGTCATCGAAAATATAAGACCCGCTGAGTTTGAAGAAGTTCAAATCGAATCCGATGATGATACGGATGACGATGAAGCTTACGTAAATGATGGCCATGTTGCTCCTTTCGGACAAGAAGGATTGGATGACGACGAGGGGTTCTTTGTTTAGGTTTCGATCTTTTGGTAAGTTGCATATTGCTGCTCATACCATCTTTCTGTAGTGCCTGGCACATGATACTGCACTCTTGCAAGCAGCAAGCTTGATCTCTGCATGAGTGGTCATAGGCGGGCACAGGCTTATTCATGGGTATTCAGCTGAATACCTATTATTTTGGATAAGAAAATATCATGCAGTATTCAGCCAACCTAGCATAGTAAAATTACCTATCTTTCATCTTCACTAGTTCACTGAATGAGCTTGTAGCCCAACAAAATCTAGTCATTCTGTAGTATGTGTGCAGCCTCCTAGTTCGCTCTAGCCTCCATTAGCGACTAGGGACTTTCAATGAGGAGGTAGGCCGTACAGAAGTTTCATTTCAACACCTAACAGAGAGATCAAGAGGAGCAGTGTTGATTTTATTTTTTACTTTGAATACCCATGGTCAACAGCCTGTGCCCGCCCATGGAGTGGCGGAGTATCTCACGTGCTTTGTTAGTTTCAAATTTATGCATCTTGACCAATAGTACTTAGTAGTACTACAGATTGTTATTCATCAATGTCCTAGCCTTATACTTGCTCTTGATCTTCAACATAGCTAGTCTGCACTTGCTTATTTATTTTCCTGATGGCCTACACTAGTTATATATCAATTAATAGATGCATTGTATTGAAATTTCAGTTTGGCATATGCCTGCACGCCGGATTGGTTCAGAGGATGTTCGTACGTGGAGTTCCAACATCAATGTTTAGTAGTTAGTTGCTTCTACACTTCACAATTGATAGTCTGATGGATGTAATGTGGATCTTTGCAACCTTTATTACATAGCACCTGCCAACAAGTTTTTAAGATACAGATAGCACCTGGCACTTGTAAGATGGCATCAAAGTTCAGTTTGACAGTTTGATAAGAAATTCAAAGTTTACTGAAAAATTCGAAATTGCAGTAATCAAGCACACGTATGTAAGCTATCTGGGAAAGTTTCATTCGTTTTCAATGATATCTATGTGAGAACAGTCGATTTGAATGTAGACTTCCAATTTTCAACCGAAAATTCAAAGTTTTCAGAAAAATTTGCAAAAATTCCAGTAATTCAAATACATGTATGTAAGCTATCTGGGAAAGTTTTATTCATTTTCAATGAGTCATTTCAGAGAACGGTCCATTTGAATGTACAGTTCCAAATTTTGACCCAAAATTCAAAGTGTCCAAAAAAATTTGTAAAAATTCCAGTAATTCAAATACATGTATGTAAGCTATCTGGGAAAGTTTTATTCATTTTCAATGAGTCATTTCAGAGAACGGTCCATTTGAATGTACAGTTCCAAATTTTGACCGAAAATTCAAAGTGTCCAGAAAAATTTGCAAAAATTCCAGTAATTCAAATACATGTATGTAAGCTATCTGGGAAAGTTTCATTCATTTTCAATGAGTCATTTCAGAGAACGGTCCATTTGAATGTACAGTTCCAAATTTTGACCGAAAATTCAAAGTGTCCAGAAAAATTTGCAAAAATTCCAGTAATTCAAATACATGTATGTAAGCTATCTGGGAAAGTTTTATTCATTTTCAATGAGTCATTTCAGAGAACGGTCCATTTGAATGTACAGTTCCAAATTTTGACCGAAAATTCAAAGTGTCCAGAAAAATTTGCAAAAATTCCAGTAATTCAAATACATGTATGTAAGCTATCTGGGAAAGTTTCATTCATTTTCAATGAGTCGTTTGAGAGAACGGTCGATTCGAAAGTACAGTTCCTAATTTTGACCATAAATTCAAAGTGTCCAGAAAATTTTGAAAAAATTCCAATAATTCAAATAAATGTATTTAAGAAATCTGGAAAAGTTTCATTCATTTTGAATGAGACATTTGAGAGAACGGCCAATTTGAATATACACTATGGGAAGAATATTTCTCATACCAAACCCAACATCATCGTACACAACGAAAGCCCCGCACCAGCCCGTGACTACTGTGGGCCTTACTAGGGAATTTACAGTGCTAGCCCATATATTACTCGTCTATTTAGCCCATGCACATATTACCTCGGATATACAATTTGTCGCAATATGTAAAACCTATTGCAACAAAGTGAAATCGGAGCAATAATTTGTTGTTGCAACCACGTTGGCTTTTGTTGCCATATGAAACCAGGTTTTTGCAACGACATCTGCAGGTAAGGCAACATTAATAAATTGTTGCAATATGTATGCGGTTATTGCAACGGTGCTTTATTTCGTTGTAATATCTAACCTCTATTGCAACAAGATGCCTTATTGGTGCAACGGAGCTTAATCGTAGCGATAATGTTACTATATTACAACGCCCATGTAGTTCGTTGTAATATGTGGACCCTATTGCAACAAAATATGGGTTTATCGCATCTAACCTAAGTTGTGGCAATATGTGGGCCCTATTACCACAAATGGAAAATTTGTGGTGATATTGTGCCTTGTTGCAACGAAATATGGTTATTGCAATAAATTTTGTTGCAATAGACCGGAATCCTTGTAGTGCACCTCATATCGTAGTTGTGTTCGACGAACTTAAGTGGCATCGCTCTAACACACATTTCAACAAACACCTCTAGTGCATAGGAATAAAATACAAAACTAGCACAAACCCACACTCCTCCATCCAAGAAAAATACAAGGGAGAGGGGAGAGGGGCTGCGGCCATATATATAGGCAGAAGCCTTTAGTCCCGGTTTGAGACACAAACCAGAACTAAAGGGGGTGCACATGCGGGCCGCTCACCGCATAGCCCTTTAGTCCCGGTTTGTATCTCAGACCGGGACTAAAGGGTTGTAACAGACCGGGACTAAAGGCTGCCGTGCGGGTGGGCGAATTTGGGGTGACGTGGCCAAGCCTTTAGTCCCGGTTCGGCCGGGACTAAAGGGGCCTGACCAAAGGCCTATTTTCCACTAGTGCGTGTTCAGCTTGCTAACTTGTAGAAAGGTGAGCAGTCGTTGGCGTCCTACTTTCAGAAGGTAATGGGCCTGACCGATGCCATGGCATCGGTCGCAAGCCACTCAGCGATGAGGAGATCATCTCTTACAATTTCTGTCCGTCCTGATGTTCCTAGTTTCAGTGAGGTCTACTGTCTGTTTAAAAGGCACTTTTTTGGTGTTCAGAGTTGAGACACGCTCCAATGTCACATAGCCTGCGAGCATCGTGAACCAAGGTGCGATGGCAAGCAATGTGATGATACCTGCTATGCCTGGTCACTCGAGTTTGAGTGTCAGCGCTCACTCACCGGAGTATACACACCAATTTTTTTTCTAAATAATTACTTGGAGGTCCTCCTAAACCTCTAAGTCGTATTTTTTCAACCTATGAGCATCGGCCAACTACCAAAGTTGTGATGGTCATGGTGGTAAGAGCCAACCTCAAGGTCACGGCAATGGTGGTCGTGGCAAATTCAACCGTGGCGGTGGCCACAGAACAGGTCATGGTGGTGGCGGACAACACTGGAGGTGGATGCCGAATATGCCAGATCTATGGGTGTATAGGCCACTCAGCGATGAGGTGCTATGATCACTTCCATCACTGCATGAAGCCCGAGGATCCTCGCATGGCCAACTACTCCAACAGTCACAACAACTACCAGAACAACTAGGTGGATACAAATTGGCATAGTGACACCAATGCCACGGTGCAACCGATCAACCGATTATATCTAGGGATGTAGATCAGCTAGTCGTTCACGAAACGTACAATGTAAGGAACACATACAAACTATGAGCTATGGTACTCAAAAAGGACAAAGTCAGTAAGCACGATTCACAAATTTCAATACGCATCCAAGAAGCCAAAGTGGATCACTACGAGACCTCACAGGATGCAAATGGGGACACGTGGCGTGGCCAGGGTATTAGTCCACGCCACGTAGGCCCATTTGGCCCTCTATCCCTCTCTCGTGATGTCCTTTCGCAAAGCTCCTTATATAACCCCTCAGGCCCAACTATTTAATCTCTTGTAGATGTAAAAAAACAACACGGGGAACTCACACTAGGTGACAAGGGTTAACTCGACAAATGTGCTAGATGAAGGACTTAGGATCGGGGGAAGAGGGCGTTGGATGAACTCGAAGGTAAAGATCAGTCAAATAAGGCGTGTATCGAGAGCGTGGTACTGAACTTGGCTCAATCTCAATTTGTCCCTAGCCGGCCTCTCCTGGCCCCTATATATAGGTGGCCAGGTCTCAAGGAACCGGTCGGGTTCAATACAAATTACAGCATCCCTATACGATACAGACTCGTATTTCGACTACGATTATGCTTGGGCCTGGCTTAATGGGCCTCAGGGGTATACAGATAATGGGCTCTATTAGCTATACCCTTGTCACTAGGTTTTCATGATTATCTATTTTTTTAGAATTCCACATGCTAGTGGTACACACACATCTACTTCGCATGCTAGAGTACAAAATTATTTATTGTAGGCTTTTATTTTTTAATAAATGTAGGATCCCTGAGGATTCCAAAATTTTATTCATCTGAGTGATACCTAACATATTTTACAATGAAACACCTAAAGGAACAGAATAGTATAAACTATCTCCCACAACATTCAAGGAGGACTTACTACAAAAGTACCCCTCGTACTGGATGATTTTTTGGGTAGCACATCATAAAAGTCCTACTAAAAGTATTTTACATGGCGGATCCTCCTTTCCGGGCGGCCAGCAAGGACGGTGTATCGTTTTTGGCCGTGGTATTATCGATATCGGCATGCAAGAGTGGCGTTCAGCGTAGGCACATTTCATGGTGCCATGAATTCTATAGGACATACAGTGGGTGCATCGAGAATGACTGTATAACCATGTCCCACTGACTAGTGAGGCCCACCACCAAAGCTGAAGCGTCGGCCTGATAGTTATTCAGAGATTAGGAAGTGTAGCTTAGCACATTGTGTTTCCTAATGATGATGTGGAGATGTATGATGATGATGATGATGATGATGAGTAATATATCAATTAGTATAGTGTAATAACAGTAACCGTTATTTTAATTAGTGTTCTCTCTTGGTGGCATGTACACATTAATAATTATTTTCTTCCTACCTCTTTTCCCTTCACATGTTTTTGAAGACCCAGAGCGACTAAGCCCACCTAACTTAAGCTGTAAACCTTATCCCAAAGAAACTTTCCACTTCTAGATTTCACGAGAAACCCTCCCATACCAATAGCCATTTTACACCCTTGACTTCTCCTTGAAGGTGCGCACCTGCGATGTTTTTATTTAACACTCTGAGTGACAATGGTATGTCTATCAAGGCTCATGGCATTGGTACCCCGGTGATTATTCGGGTCAAGGCCCATGTAGAGTATGGCTTAGAGTAGAAATCAAAGTATAGTTTGTTCGAATAAGGAACTTATATGTAAACCGTCATAGAGTACGAGTTTGTACCGAACCCGACAGGATCCCGATACCTGGTGACCTATATAAACGGGCCAAGAGGGACCTGCAAGGTTATCTAAGATTTAGTTTGTACTAAGCTTTGTCTTGCAAATACACAAATATTGCCTTGTTCGCCTGGTACTTTACCTTTGAGTTTATTTGACGCCCTCTTCCCCCGATCTAAAATCCTTAATCTAGGACATTGCCGAGATTAACCCTCATCACCGAGGGATGCATGTAAGACTAGTGGAATGGTGTTTTATTGATGTCATGTCAACGATATGCATAGTACAGCATGTAGTGGTATGTTGGGTCACCACAAAATTTCTCCCGCCAACCGTTTAGTTGTTTAAGGTGAGCTGTATAATTTCCCTCCAAATTTGGTATGTGAGGTATGTGGGCTTTGATCTAAAGCTCCCCTAAAAAATATGATGGGTCGATCAAATTTACAGGGTCTAGAATGGACAAGTTTTTGGTCAAAAATTGTAAAATGGCGGCTATTTTATAGTTTTACTCTCTTTTACAAGATATGGTACAGTTGGTGTAAGTTGGTCAAACTGGGGTTACTAGAAACATCTCAAGGCAACTAAAGGGATGCTAGTGTGAAGCTATGTGACATTTAAAGGGGTGTTTGTTGTGGCTTTTTAGATCTTTCTAGTAAAATAAATCATAAATTTAAAACAAACAGGTGACTTTAGAAGGTGACTTTTGTCAAAGCCAAAGCAGCAATAGGAAGAGATGGCCAAGTACCTTTTGAGAGGTGCTTCCTGCGGCTTCTCCATTAACGGCTAAACGATATTTACACTTGCCAATTTTTTTTGTACTTTTAGTGTCTAGATATATGACATGTTTTATGAAACGGAGGGAGTAGTATTTATGATGGATTGCCACAGCTGGGCCAAATCGTTCCTCTGTCTCCTCTATGAACTGGCCCAAAATATCCCAAGTGTTTCCATATCGAGGGAACAGCTGAGCAAGGGGGCTCACGTATACCGCTTAAAGCGGCCTAACCAGGACACGCCGCACACCTGACACTGTTCTTCTTCCTTCCCGCTTGTTCTTCTTTCTCAACAAGAACCGCCCCCACCGCCCTGTCCTCACAGCTCCACCGCCTCCCACCGCCCATCCCTCCTAGGTCCGTCACCGCCGCTGCCAATTCTGCTCCCCACCGCCCCGCCATCATAGGTCCGCCACCCCCACCCACCCGAACCCTAAGATCTTTGCCTCGCCTCCGCCAATGACGGCGGGGCCAGCCCCGCTGTCCTCGTCTCCGGCGAGGTTTTGACCATCCCTCAAAGCTCCCCCATTGGCAACCTCTTCTTCTCCGGCACCGGCACCGGCGACCCCACCCCCAAACCCTAAGACCCCCACCCCAAACCCTAAGTTCCAGGGCTTGCTCCACCAGCGCTGGCGCGGCCCTCCCTTCTTCCTCGCAGCCGGTGTTCTTTTTCCTGTTTCTTCCACAGTGGCTTGCTTAATGGGCCTAGGCGGGGTGTGTGTGGCGCGAGGAGGAAGCCCCGCATTGAGCGGGGGTATAGGATTTCCTGCTGAGCAACACTAGGATTCGAGAAATCTTCTGCGTCGCCACCCTGCAACACCCCAGGTGGCGACGTAACTGGTGAAGCTACCCCACTAACTTCAAAACACGAGGTTTAACAAAAAATCTAAAAAAAATTGGACAACACCTCCTTTGTTTATGTGGACATCCACGACAGGCAATTCAAAGATAATCAACAAGTTGCAACGATAAATAGTTCATAAACTCCAGGAGCAAAGTCTATAGTTCACAAACCGACTAGCAACTATATGGAATACTAAAGCATCCAAAAGGATCACAATCGACCAAAGAATGATAGTTCGAAGCTAGAAAGAGCGACAATCCGATAAATCCCTAAGAAGTAACAAGAGCATGTAATATCTAATAGATGTATGTGACGTGTTGTGTAGAGAACTGATGTGCTACTCCCGCCCATGCATGCCTCTACCATGAGTACCTAAAATAACCAAAATAAAACCAGAAGAAGAAAACAAGTGTGAGTAAACAATACTCAGCCAAGCACACTAGGAGCCAAAAATATTCAGAAGTATTAGCAGAAATGAAATGTTGAACATGTAATGAATATCACTAAATCATTTCACACTTGGGGCTCTCCGGAATGGAAACATCCCGTGTCACTCAGCTTCGGAGACAAAAATAGACATAGCGGACGTTTCACAATGATCGTCACCGGAAACATCAACATATGCCCAAACTGAATGCTGAACTCTGAAGTTATACTTAGACAATACTGAAAGCGAGGAAACACGGAAACAACAAAATCCCTAGTGTTCAACTTCCTAATAAGATAGCTTGGTGTATCAATCTACTACAGAACAGCAACACCAGTATAATCTGAATCTTATTTTTTTAATCCGGTATACTTGTTGACGCAAACCAAGTGGTACGAGCTGGCCAAACCAAAAATTCAGAGAATCAAAGTATCGTAATTCCCTGCTGAATTGGAATAGCTAGCTCCCAAAACTTTGATACAAACTTAGCATCTCTATCAGAAATAATAGTTTTCGAAACCCCATGCAACTGACTATCTCACGCACATATAGTAGAGCCAAGTCACTTGCTGAGTTAGTAGTGCGAATAGGAATAAAATGAGCGACTTTGCTAAGTCGGTCCACAACCACCCAAATAGCATCCTTCCCTCTCGGTGTGCGAGGTAGGCCAACAACAAAATCCATAGCAATGTCATCCCAAGGCCACGTGGGAACCTCTAGGGGCTGTAGCAACCCTGGCGGTCTCTTATGCTCCACTCTCACTTGCTGACATACACTACACGAAGCCACATACTTAGCCACATCCACCTTCATCCGTTCTCACCTGGATGTACGCTATATGGAGTACGATGTGCCTCTCTCAGAATATCTTCTTTCACCTGTGCTGTTTGTGGCACGCAAAGACGGCCGCGAAACCGAACCGCTCCCATCGAATCTAAAGTAAATTCTCCAGTCTTCCCTTCTCGGATGCGCTTCTTAACCTGCTGCAATAGTCGATCTTGTTGTTGTGCTTCCAAGACCCGGTCAGGGACAGCTGACGCAAGAATGAGTTGTGACTCTGTCTCTACAACTCCTGCATAGCAATATGAAATATCCATCCGCTCAAAATCAGTTATCAATGAATTCATTGTTGACGGAACTTGTTTACGGCTAAGAGCATCCGCAACCGCATTCCCTTTACCCGGTGTATATTGGATATTGAGATCATAATCTTTAATCAACTCCAACCATCTCCTTTGCCTTAAGTTTATATCCTTCTGGGTGAAAATATACTTCAGGCTCTTATGATCCGTAAATAGGTCACATGTTGCTCCATAAAGATAATACCTCCAAAGCTTGAGAGCAAAAACAACTGCTACAAGTTCTAAGTCACGGGTAGGATAATTTTGCTCATGCTTTCTCAACTACCTCGACGCGTAGGAAATAACCTTGCCATTCTGCATGAGAACACAACCAAGTCCCAGACGAGATGCATCAGAATATATTGTGAAACACTCACCAAACTCCGGGAGTGCAAGTATAGGTGCTGACACCAAACGGTCCTTCAATAAACGAAAACTACGGTCACACTCTGGTGTCCACTGGAACTTCACCCCTTTATGTGTAAGCAGGGTCAGCGGCTTGGCAATAATAGAGAAATCCTTCACGAAACGCTGGTAATAGCCAGCCATTCCCAAGAAGCTTCGCACCTCCTTTACCGTAGAAGGTCTTTCCCAACCAACGATAGTAGAAACCTTGTTAGGGTCAACACAAATTCCTTCACGATTAATAACATGACCCAAATAGGCAACTTCGGAAAGCCAAAACTCACATTTCTTCAACTTAGCATAAAACTTGTTCTTCCGTAAGGTCTCAAGTACCATGCTCAAATGACGCTCATGCTCTTCCTCTGTCTTGAAGAAAATGAGAATGTCGTCAATAAATACCACCACAAAATCATCATACTTATGGAAGATGCTATTCATCGCCTCCATGAAATACTTTGTAGAGAATGGTGTCTTCTCAATATCCTCTTCCTGCACTCTTATTTGATTATAGCCTGATTGCAAATCAATCTTCGGAAATACCTTGGCTCCTCTCAATTGATCAAATAAGTCCTCAATGCGAGGCATCGGATATTTGTTCTTGATTGTGACCGCATTAAGAGCCCGATAGTCAAAACACATCCGCAAACTCAAATCTTTCTTCTCAGTAAACAAGACCAGAGCTCCCCAAGGTGACACACTACGTCGAATCAAACCCTTAGAGGCCGCCGCCGCCTCTCCGACTATCCTCCGCCTCCTCCATGTCCCCGCCATTCTCCATCGTCCTCCCTCAACCACCGGCCGGATTCGGCTGTCCTCGCCTCCGCCCGCTCCCACGAGGTTGACCGCGCCAACAACCTCCAAACCGACCTGTCCCCGCCGCCAGACGCCGTCGTCAGCTGGCCTCAACTCCTCCTGCAAGCTCACGGCCCGCTGACGCTCTCGAGAGGCCACTGCGCCCGGTTGGGAGGGTCGTCGGGGTTCCTTCCGAGGACGACGGGCTGAGGAGTTTACTGCTTTCCCTTTTTCTTCTCTACCAATAAAATTGCAATGCGACCAGAAGGTCGTACATACATTGCATATGTTTTGCACATTAGTCCCTTATGATTTTGAAAATCAACCCGCAGTCCTTCCAGCGCGTGGCCTGAAGAGATCCCATCCCCGCCTCTATCTCGCCGGTGCCTCCTCCCCACCCCATGGATCGAGCTCGCTGACCACTGATACGTCTCAAACGTATCTATAATTTTTGATGCTCCATGCTTGTTTTTACACCATTTGCCTATTGTTTCGTTACACTTAGTGGTACTTTTATGCATTTTCTGGAACTAACCTATTAACGAAGTGCCACAGTGCCAGTTTCCTGTTTTCTGTTGTTTTTGTGTTTCAGAAGTGATACATAGGAAATATTCTTGGAATTGGACGAAACAAGTTCCTGAAGTCTTAAATCAAGGGGAAGCTTCCAGACATCCGAAGACCTGACGGAGAGGGGCCACCAGGGCCCCACACATAGGGCTGGCGCGGCCAGGCCCCTGGCCGCGCCACCCATGTGTGAGGGACCCTGGTCCCTCCTCTGACATCGCCCCTTCGCCTATAAGAAGCCTCGGGACGGAAAACCCTAGGGGAGTCGGCAATTTTCCAGAAACAGTTCCGCAGCTCCGCCGCCGTCGCCGACGAATTTCGGGGGACAGAAATCTCTGTTCCGGCACCTTGCCGGGACGGGGAAGTGCCCCCGGAGCCATATCCATCGATCTCCATCGCCGTCTCCGCCGTCTCCATCGACCTCACCGCCATCTCTATCAACCTTGCTGTCTCCTATGATGAGGAGGGAGTAGTTCATCCCCGGGGCTGAGGGCTCTACCGGTAGCTATGTGGTTCACCTCTCTCTCCCATGATGTGATCTTTATGTGATCGTGAGCTTTGTATCATGTTGAACAAGTACATGTTATTATTCAGATATTTTGTGTACTCTAGCAATGTTATTAAAGTAATCTATTCCTCCTGCTATGGTGTAACGGTGACAGTGCGTGCATCATGGTGGTACTTGGTTTAGGCTATGATTGTGATCTCTTGTGGATTATGAGAATAATTATTGCTATGATAGTTTGAGTGATCTATTCCTCCTTTCATGGTGTAATGTTGACAGTGTGTGCACCGTGTTAGTACTTGGTTTAAGTTGCAATGATTTCTATCTTGAGTTGTGATCTGATTTGGGTATCGCTATGAGTGGTGTTTGTCAAGTACTTGATGAACTTTAAGGGGTGCTTCTGTAGCCACTACACGATGATTAGTGTTATTCAATAGGAGAGTAATTCAGAGTGCCTTAGCAAAGAGAAGTTACTTGTTCAGTCATGTTATATTGTTGGGAGTGTGTCCACTAGTGAAAGTATGATCCCTAGGCCTTGTTTCCAAGCATTGCATACCGTTTACTTGCTATTTTGTTACTTGTTTGCTCGCAGCGATATTTATTTCACATCATGTTTGCTACTCATAATCATCTATACCACTTGTATTTCACTATCTCTTCGCCGAACTAGTGCACCTATACATCTGACAAGTGTATTGGGTGTGTTGGGGACACAAGAGACTTTCTGTATCGTAATTGCAGGGTTGCTTGAGAGGGATAGCTTTGACCTCTAACCTCCCTGAGTTCGATAAACCTTGGGTGATCCACTTAAGGGAAACTTGCTGCTGTTCTACAAACCTCTGCACTTGGAGGCCCAACAAGTGTCTACAAGAATAGAAGTGCGTAGACATCAAGCTCTTTTCTGGCGCCGTTGCCGGGGAGGTAAGGTAAAAGGTACTCGCATCCTCCTATGCGAGTTCTCGAAGTTATTTCCTTTAGATTCTGCAATTACATCTTTTTATTTCTTGTTTTTATTTTCACTAGTTAGGCTTAATGGAAAACAAAGAGTGCTGTAGTCTTTTTCCTGAGTTTAGATATGAAGTGTTTGAAGAGAAAATTGAAAAACCTTTGGAGCTTAATTTGCATGCTAATAGTGTTGTTAGTATGAATGCTTTGAACACCATTGTTGATAATGCTATAGAAAAGTCTAAGCTTGGGGAAGCTGGTTTTGTTAAGTATGATATTTTTAGTCCCCCAGCTTTAGTGGAGAAAGTTTGCTCTGATGATATTTTATCTCCCATATGTGATGTTTCTAATGATGCTTGTGCTCCTCATCCTTTTGAAATACCTATGAAAATTGTTAGGCGTGTTATGGATAACTGCTATTTAGGAGATGGAACTGTCCATCCTGGTGATCATTTGCTTTTTATACATGAATTATGCGAGTTGTTCCAGTGTGCAGGTATTTCAATGAACCAAGTTAAGAAGAAGCGATTCTCTTTATCATTGAAAGGCAGAGCTGAGGAGTGGTATCGGCTGCTTGAAGATGGTCCATCTATTGCATGGGAGGAAATTGTGCCTCTCTTTTATTCCAAGTTTTATCCTTCAAGTGAAATTCATAAAGATCGTAATCGGATATATAACTTTTGGCCTCATGAGGGAGAAAGCATTGCCCAAGCGTGGGGAAGATTGAAGTTACTAATGCATAAATGTCCTATTCATGATCTTCCCCGTAATATTGTTATCAATAATTTTTATGCAAGGCTTTCAGGATATTACAAGGACTATCTAGATGCATGCTTTGATGGGTCTTTCACAAGCAAGGATGTCGACACCAAGTGGGGTCTGCTTGAGACAATTCAAAACAATATTGAAGGTTGGGAAAACGATAAAGGTAAAGGATCAGGTATGAATTACGAGTTTGATTGCGTTAAGTCTTTTGCTGAAACTGCTAATTTTCAAGAGCTTAGTGATCCTCAAATTATGGTTGATTGCTTTAAAGCCTTTGCTTCCCATATGAATGTTCCTAAAGGAAATGGGGACGTGTATCATGAACCTTTTAAGGACACTTGCATAGAAAGTGATATTGTTATTGATGATTCCAATAAACATGCTCAAACTTCTAAAAGTCCTATTTCTTATAAGCATGTTAATTTTTGTGGAGTACATAGACCTTGTGAACAGAGTTACAACAAGGAAGATTATTGCATCACCCACACAAATGAAGAAACTACTATGTGGTACAAGGATATAGGTGAGATCGGTAAAAAGGTTTGTGAGCTTTATCCTTTTCTTTGTAAACATTGCGATGACATAGGTCATTTTAATTTCCAATGCTCAAACCCTAATAGTTACTCTTCTAGTACCTTAAGTTTGTATTGTGATGACAAGATTACTCCTAATCAGCATGATGAGCTCACTTTGTTCTTGGCGTGTGACGAGATATCTAGAAAGATTGCTTTGATAGATATGAATGATGTTGATATTAATAGCACCCTTCGTGGTTGTCGTCTCTATTGTGCTAAAGATTGCCTTGCAAATACTTACATTCAGAATCTTATAAAACTTGATATTTTGTCAAGCTATGACAGGACTGATAGATGTTTTTATCTTATTAATAGAGAGGAGGAATCCTCCAAAGTTTCTTCTGTTGTTCCTGTCAGCAAACCAGATTATGTGGAGAAGATGCCTTTCCCTCCTAGAGAATATGTGGAGAAGATGCCCTTCAAGTCTCTCCCTCCTAAAGGAGAGAGTAAGAAGAAGAAGAAGAAGAAGAGGAGTAAAAGGCGAGAGGACACGGTATCTTCCCTTAAGCTTTATGATCCTGCTATAGATTATGATAATTCTGATTGGGATGATGTTCCTATGCCTATTACTTATGTTAGTGATCATGATTGGGAAAAGCACTCTACTTTTGATATTGAAAATCTTTTTGGTACCAATTCTAAGGTTAATAATTGTTGTACCATTAGTGCTATCCATGTTCCTTCTTATGATGATATGTTTGATGAGTATGCTTTGCGACATAGTAATTCTCTAGCTTGTGATGATGGGTATAATATTTTCAGTTCACCTACTTTTGAGGAGAAAATTAGTTATGATTACAATATGCCTCCTGTCTTTGATGATTATGGTGATGAGAATAATTATTTTGTTGAATCTGCTCCTACTACTATTCATGTGGGAAGTATTAATCCTTTTATGCATGTAGCTCGTGATAGAGATGTTTTATGTGATAGTTATATTGTTAGTTCTATTCATGATGCTACTGAAAGTTATTATGAGAGAGGGAAACATGGTTTGATGGATCTCAACAATATTGAGTTTCCCCTCTTTATGTTGCAATTCTTGAAGTTGTACTTGTTTTACCTTCCTATGCTTTTTGCTTTGCGCTTTTATAACTTGTCTCTTTACAAGACTATTTTTCATAGGAAGTGGTTTAGATTTAAATGTGTTTTATACTTGCTTTTTGATGCTCTCTATTGCTTTAAGTTCCTATATGGCGCCTTTGCCTCAAGCTTTTATATGGCGCCCACATGAGCATCTTTGCAAATTACTGCGCCTAGCTCAAAGGCGTTAAAGAAAAGCACTCTTGGGAGATAACCCATTGTTTATTTTTCAGTACTTTTTCTTTTATTTGAGTCTTGGAAGTTATTACTACTGTAATAACCGCTCCTTATCTTGTTTATTTCGTTTTTGTGCCAAGAGAAGCCTCTAATTTGAGTGAGGTAAGATTTGGGGATGTTGCTGTCCTGAAACTGTTTTCGGTGCTGCACCGTAAAAATTCGTGAAAATTCTCTGTATATCTTTTGGACCTACGATTTCTTGTGCATATGCCCCAGGTTATATCCAAACTTTTCTTAGTTGAACACTTTTTGATTTGAGCAACAGAAAATCCCTCAAAAATTCGTCCATTATCAGCTGTGCAGTTTTGACAGATTTCTGCCAATATTTGTTTTTGCCACTTTATCGCTTTCTTTTGAGTTCTTTTTGATCATGGAACTCTTGTGGAAGTTGCTACAGTAGTATATACTTTATATGTGGTGGTTTTGGGTTGAAACCTGAAGCTAAAAGAGGTTAAATATATTTTATGCTTACACTAATGTTGCTAATAGAATTGTGTTTAGTTTTGTATGAAGGAAGTTTTCAAGTGTAGGGATTGGAGAATGATGAGATGAGTTGAAGAATGGACAAAAGCTCAAGCTTGGGGATGCCCAGCACCCCAAGAAATATCCAAGAAGTACAAGCGTCAAAGCTTGGGGATGCCCCCGAGGCACCCCTTCTTCATCGGCAAAAATCAGGTCACCTTTCAAAACACTATATTTTTATTGCTTCATGCACTATGTGTTTTTCTTGGAGTGTCAGTTGTTTTAGTTTTCTTAGTTTGTTTGTTTGCTGCAATAAATGGTTGGACCCCAACAAATTTCCTTTGGAGGAGATGTACTCGCTTTTCATTTGCCAAGAACACTCTAGTTTTCATTCTTATCGTTTCAACGAGTGTTCTTCTTTTTCCGCTACTGCTTTTGGTTTTCGTTTTCACCTTGATTTGCGTTCAGATCTTGTCATATCTTTTTATCAAGGTGTATTTTTGCCTCTGATCTTTATTGGTTTTCATCAAAAGAGGTGTTTATAAAAAGTTTGAATGGTGTTGGAAAAGAGAAAAAGCTTTATGCAAAAAAGTGGTACAAGAAGGAGCTTGTGTAGACTGCGGCTTAGGCTTTTGCATGTCATGCTTGATGTCTTTTTGATAGTATGCTCAGTGGTTTTGCTGTAGCATGACTTGTCTCAAATAATTGAGATTGCTTAATGAGCCTTTGAAAAAAATCATGCGTTGTTTTTATTGTATGGAAGCATTATTTTGGTTTTCTTCTTGATGCTTTATTTGGGTTGACTTGGCGCATGCTCACACATGTTAGACTCTTACAAAGTCGCCAATAGCCTCTATGATCATTTAGTTTTTGACTTTTGATGCCATCTTATGCTTCTTTTAATGTCGCTTTGCATGATTATGGCCATTATTGCTCTCTTAGTTGGTCGCTCCCAGTCTTTTGCTAGCCCTCGCCTTGTACTGAGTATGAGCTCTACTCGTGCATCCAACTCCCAAAAACCAAGTTTGCCATTGTGTCCACTATAAATTCCTATGCATGGTATTTGTAAGCCATTCCAAAGTAAAATTTCCGTGTGCTACCTTTCAAAAAACCTTCAAAACACTTCTCGTTTTGTGACACTGTTTTCAGCTCATGGGGACGTAGTGGTCGGATTTGCTATCTTCCATATTGTTTATTCCAAAAAGAAAAAAAAAGAAAAAAAATAGAAAAAAGGCACTCCTCCAAGAATGTGAATGTTGGTGGGCACCCGATGGAATCGGTTAGCCATGGTATGTGAAAGGAAAAGGTGGGGAGGAGTGCCAAGTTTTATAAAAAGAGCACTAAGTGCCAATCTCTCTCTCAAAAACTTGCTTTATTTTTGTATGGAAGATAGTAAGAACCCCATTGCCAGTCGTTGACAAAGACAACCACCTCTCAAAATCAAGTTTTCTCTCTGTTTTACAAATGAAAAGCTCTAGCACATGTTTAAATCACTGCTTCCCTCCGCGAAGGGCCTTTCTTTTACTTTTATGTTGAGTCACCACCTTCTTTCTTTATGCACCATTAAGAGAGCATAGTTGTCATTCTTAGTGTGATATGCATTGTCCCAAGGTTCATTGATTGACTCATATTGTTGGTTTCACTTGTTCTTAAATTATTTGTATCTAGTCGCCCTCTTAAACTTGAAGGTGTCCTATGCATTTATGTTTTGCTCTCCATGAAGGACAAGCTGAAAACCTTTTGTATGTTTTTTCTTATGATTTGAACACACGTTTGACTTTCATTGTTTCATTATCATGATCTTTTGTTTGTGTTCATTTGCATGTTTACAACATGGTTGCTAAGTTCTTATTGTCATGATTATATCTTCATGCCCATGTTTTAAGTTCTATTGATCCCAGCTCACCAATGCTTACATATATGATCAAGATTGTGTAGGTGCATGTCACCTCAAAAATTATTCTTTTGTTATCACTTACCTACTCGAGGACGAGCAGGAGTTAAGCTTGGGGATGCTTGATACGTCTCAAACGTATCTATAATTTTTGATGCTCCATGCTTGTTTTTACACCATTTGCCTATTGTTTCGTTACACTTAGTGGTACTTTTATGCATTTTCTGGAACTAACCTATTAACGAAGTGCCACAGTGCCCGTTTCCTGTTTTCTGCTGTTTTTGTGTTTCAGAAGTGATACACAGGAAATATTCTCGGAATTGGACGAAACAAGTTCCTGAAGTCTTAAATCAAGGGGAAGCTTCCAGACATCCGAAGACCTGACGGAGAGGGGCCACCAGGGCCCCACACATAGGGCTGGCGTGGCCAGGCCCCTGGCCGCGCCACCCATGTGTGAGGGACCCTGGTCCCTCCTCTGACATCGCCCCTTCGCCTATAAGAAGCCTCGGGACGGAAAACCCTAGGGGAGTCGGCAATTTTCCAGAAACAGTTCCGCAGCTCCGCCGCCGTCGCCGATGAATTTCGGGGGACAGAAGTCTCTGTTCCGGCACCTTGCCGGGACGGGGAAGTGCCCCCGGAGCCATATCCATCGGTCTCCATCGCCGTCTCCGCCGTCTCCATCGACCTCACCGCCATCTCCATCAACCTTGCTGTCTCCTATGATGAGGAGGGAGTAGTTCATCCCCGGGGCTGAGGGCTCTACCGGTAGCTATGTGGTTCACCTCTCTCTCCCATGATGTGATCTTTATGTGATCGTGAGCTTTGTATCATGTTGAACAAGTACATGTTATTATTCAGATATTTTGTGTACTCTAGCAATGTTATTAAAGTAATCTATTCCTCCTGCTATGGTGTAACGGTGACAGTGCGTGCATCATGGTGGTACTTGGTTTAGGCTATGATTGTGATCTCTTGTGGATTATGAGAATAATTATTGCTATGATAGTTTGAGTGATCTATTCCTCCTTTCATGGTGTAATGTTGACAGTGTGTGCACCGTGTTAGTACTTGGTTTAAGTTGCAATGATTTCTATCTTGAGTTGTGATCTAATTTGGGTATCGCTATGAGTGGTGTTTGTCAAGTACTTGATGAACTTTAAGGGGTGCTTCTGTAGCCACTACACGATGATTAGTGTTATTCAATAGGAGAGTAATTCAGAGTGCCTTAGCAAAGAGAAGTTACTTGTTCAGTCATGTTATATTGTTGGGAGTGTGTCCACTAGTGAAAGTATGATCCCTAGGTCTTGTTTCCAAGCATTGCATACCGTTTACTTGCTATTTTGTTACTTGTTTGCTCGCAGCGATATTTATTTCACATCACGTTTGCTACTCATAATCATCTATACCACTTGTATTTCACTATCTCTTCGCCGAACTAATGCACCTATACATCTGACAAGTGTATTGGGTGTGTTGGGGACACAAGAGACTTTCTGTATCGTAATTGCAGGGTTGCTTGAGAGGGATAGCTTTGACCTCTAACCTCCCTGAGTTTGATAAACCTTGGGTGATCCACTTAAGGGAAACTTGCTGCTGTTCTACAAACCTCTGCACTTGGAGGCCCAACAAGTGTCTACAAGAATAGAAGTGCGTGGACATCAACCACCGACCCTGTCCTCTGCCATCCCCCTGTCGGCCTTCTCCTATCCCCTTGCGCTGC
Source organism: Dactylis glomerata (assembly GCA_007115705.1). NCBI lineage: Eukaryota > Viridiplantae > Streptophyta > Magnoliopsida > Poales > Poaceae > Dactylis > Dactylis glomerata. Next base: position 126,922 of record QXEO01001369.1, read on the forward strand.
CTCCAGCAGCCGTCCACGCCTCCAGCAGCCATCCCCGCCTCCACCTCAAGCGAGATCCCTTTCTCGTCCCGTCCCCGCGCCTCCACGGCCAGCCCACACCTTCAGCTGCAGCGACGATTAGCTTCACGCCGCCGCTTCTTGACGCCATGACACGCATCCCGTGCCGCTTCTCATTGGCTTCGTCGCGCGCCTAGCCAGCCTCACGCTGTCTCGAGCAAATTTTCGAGTTGACCTAGACTGCTCGAACTTCTCTGTATGCTACTGCTTTGGTGATGGTGAAAGTGTCAGTGAGGCATGTGTCCACTTTAGAAGCCATAGGAAGATGTTGCTGCTGCATTTTCCAATCTTGAACAGTGACGAGTAGGTATTGCACTGCCGTTGCCATGGGCAACTCCGGTAGTATGTGGCTAAATACTACTTAGCCTTGCTAAGGACCGGTCGTCTGCTGCTCTGCTCTGGGCAATTTGTGTTGTTAGGTTGTTTGTGTGCTGTCTAAAAGGGATTTTTATTTCCTTTTATATTTGATGAACAGAGATGATATTTTGACATTCAGAACTTCAGTACAGTTAATTTACTCAAATCGGACAGTACTAGAGAGCTAACTTGGTGTTGCTGCTTGTGGATCTCTGTTGAGTCTGTGGTGGTTTGATTCATTTGTTTGTTAGCTTTTCCAGGTTCAAGCTGGTTATATGGTGGTGTGTTTTGAGGTTAGTTTTCTGACAACCTTTAGTTATTGATCAGAACCCAGTATGGAGTATCAAATTGTGATAAAATGATGGGTGTAGATCAAGTCATCATTTTATATTCTATCAATATTTTTTAATCATTATAAAAATGCTGATAAGCATGTACTGATAATAAATTGATTCAAGAATACTATGTTTAGATTTATTAATGAATATGTAAAAGAGTTTTAGTATACTAGAGTAAATTAGTATATCGCTTTAATTGTTACAAGAAATCAGTAAATGCAACATTACTTGATTTAGATTTGATGAGTAAACTTATCACTTGCCTTATGAAGCTGTCTATACAGAGCATCAGGGTGAAATTTTGCCGGATAATAGATTGCAAAACGATTGCAATGCTCCAAGGTGTCCATATTTGCCAAAATACCTAAACTGATCCAAGTGCAAATGATGTTTGCGACAAAGTATGGAAATTTTATTGTTGTTGCAGCTGCAGAGCTTATGCTAGATTGTACGTGCAGGTCGTATGCCAACTTCCATCAAAAGTAAAATTTAGTTTTTACTTGACTATTAGAATGATGCTGAAACATTTAGAATCAATGCCTCTGCAGATAAAACTTATGAAGGAGATTGCTGAGAGCATGAGATCGCTTGGGATCTGAATAGAGAAGGGCATGCCATAACGTTAGTGTTGGCTTTCATCAAGTAATTTTTTGCAAAGTACGGTGAATTGGACGACTGTATTTTCTTTCAAACTGAAGAAAAAAAGGCAATTTACAGGTATTGATATCCGATGATGATCCTTATGTTGCACAAAACTTGATATGATCCTAAAACTGGTATAGATTATATTGTCATAATTTTTTTTTACAGAAATACAAAGAGTGTTTTTAATTTATTTTTAGGTCAACCCGTAGCAACACGCACGGGAGCTTTGCTAGTCTTTTTTATAAGGACATTGGTGTAAAAAAGATGGACCCAATTGTAGTTTGTAGTTTTATGAGGATCCGATTGCACCTTTGGTAGGCAAACAATGCGTAAGTTGTTGAAGCAGATGATATGCATTTTTGAATAAATCATATGCATTGTGGATGCTTTCTTATTTGTATAGTTGTATGTATATATATTTTGGACAAACCTATATTTGATAAATTATTTGGCGTGTGTATTGTTTTGTATTCATGGTAGTATTTTATAGTGACACATGTGCTTATACACTTTAATCAACAATCAATATGTTCTAGAAACACGTACAACTAGACAGTTAGCCGAGTCGCCAAATATAGAAAGTCAGAACAACAGCTTTTTTTGCACAGCAACTTTCGCTGTACAAATGCTTTCTCTACACAACCAGTCACAGTCAATCCAAACAAATATGTCCTAAGAGTTTCAGCTTAGCACACACCCTCCTCGTAGACGCTTCATTGACATGACGTGAGTATTGGTTTAACGTATAAGGAATCCAGCAAGTAGGCTAGTACCCCTAAATTTTCCGATTCCTCTCATTCCTATTAAAAGGTCTCTCCACACTCCTTATTTCTGTTTGTGTAATGAACTTTTGCTAGCTGGAATATATTCGGGTGCTCTGGGTGCAACAGAAAGCAATGCACATTTCAATGTGGTAGGAGACATTAAATAGGAGCTAGTATTTTGTTTCTACCTATCATCCAAAAAATACGTAACACTTAAGTTAATGGACACACATTTGAACCTACATAGTTTGTCCTTTTCCATGTGCCAGCAATAGAAGGACACATGTGATTATCCAGGACGATAGAGGTTGGGTCGTCCTCTACTCTCTGGAGAGATATAATGTCAACAAGAGTAAACCTCTGGCTTCTACATATATCAGCATATGCACACAACCGTACTCATGGCATGGTTAAGAAACACCACAAAGATGCAAGTAACCTTCAGATTATGCTTAATGAAGATGCGAGAGTCAACCTTGGGCATGTCACACATTTCTCCATGTTTTTAGTCCCCCCGAGTTTATTAAGAAAATCAAAATCTACAACGAGAAAGAAATCACACATTTTCCCTGATTGGGATACTTTTTCAACAAATATGAATGAGTTAATTTGATAATACCACAATGAAGTTCTCAATTTGTTTAAAAACACTATGGAATACGCCATAGCAACTTTCAGATACTTTCAAATATGACATCATTCGCGACTCTTGACATCATTTCCTCGAACAGGCTAAGAGATCACATCTTTTGTTATATTGATCCAAGCACGCTGCATACTTCCTGGTCGCCTGTAATGCGGTCAAAGGCAAGTGCATGGAGTTCCACACTGCAATTATGCAACGAACAAACCAATCGAGTAATGGTCTGGGCTTAAACAATTGAACAATGGATTTAGCTTCTTCTCTTCAATAGAATTGCCATGCACAATGGGATCACCGCTATCTTTGCAGTTGAAGAAAGGATGCCACTGCCCACAAAATAGAAAAGAGAAACAAACTGACAGTTGTAGGAAAATATCTTACCTACTCTCGAGCAATTTAAAAAATACTTTTGAACAGAAGAAATACTAGAAAAAACTTTGCCACATTCATTTTTTGCGAAAAAGTTCACATAAATATCAATAATCATTAACACAGCTGTACAAAGAACTCTAGAAGCAATAAAAATTACAAATTGGTCTTCTGAACCACCTAGCGAAGTCTACAAGAACTAGAGCAAGCCGAAGGTGCGCCACTGTCCTCAGCCTCCCTCACTAGAGCCGGAAAAATCTTCTTGTAGTAGAGCGTTGTACTACAGAAGGATGAAATTCCAGCGCAACAGAACAAGAACCATCCCGAAAGATGAGAACCATAGATCAAAAGATCTAGACCTGCAAGCGCACTAACTGACATGAACACCGAATCCTAGGGAATCACCGGGAAGACAGCTTCTCATGCCTTCGCCTATCAAACACACCTTTAGTTTTCCGAGCTCCCTACTGCATGCTTGCATGCTTGAAGGGCACATGTTTTCTGCTCCTCCTTGAGAAACCACATAGAACCGAAATTATGTCGTATATATTGCAACAGAACTGCTTGTGCTACCCGATTCACGTTAATTACCGTAACGAAGCATGGCGATGACCTTGCATATCTTTCTTGGAAAAAGATACAAAGAGGCGTCGCATTAAGGATGGCTTCGTGTGGTGGCTTCTTTGCATGCGCTTCTCCCTTATACGAGCTTGGCTAGCATGCATGTAAGAATCTTATACCTCATGCTGATGTCATCGCATTAATTGCTAATTTTGAAAATTCTAAATGATTTATCTTCTAAACCATTAATCCGATTAGTGATCAGTTTTCACCGCTGAATTCGTCTCGACAAGGGCTTCAAAACTAGGTCCCATGCTGCTATGTTTTGATGAATTTTTTTTTGTCGTATCAGTTGCCAGATTACCTTAACACAGTTACCCGATTAACAACAAACAACCACCATATTAAATGTGTATATTATAGATCATGTTTTACAGGGTTTTAAACATCTGAATAATTTGGCAATATGTGTCAATAAGCTGGTGACTGTTGTCAAATAAGTTAATTTAGCCTGGTAACTAAGTAGTGTTTATTTCATGGTATGTGTCAATAATCTGGCAAGTATCAACAACCAAGCTGTTTTTTTAATCTGGCAACTAAGTGGTGATAATCTGGTAAGTACATGATAAGAATCTGGCAATTTCCTGACTGGAAAAAAATTATCAAAACATATCAATATGAGATTTAGTTTCAAAGATCTCGTCGCGAGAAAGCTAACAGTGAAAGCGGATCCTTAATCCGATTAACGGTTGAAGAGATAAAACTTTTTAAAATTTTGAAATTCGGAGGAATCTTGGGCTGACGTGTAGTACTTTGCATGTAAGAGAAATTGAGAGATGCTGCCGCATGGACCGGCAAAAATGCGGCGCCGCCGGGTAGCACGGTCCATCTTTCTTCGTGATCCCGAAAAACGTCTGGTTCGGCCAGCAGATTCTGACACGTGTAATATCAAGTACTGCTGACGTGTATCAAACTAATTAAAACTGTTGACCAAAGCCTTGCCATCCAAGAGCGGTACTGATAAGATCTGTCGTTCTGCCATGGGGGCTTGAAGCTGCATATGATGATGGACGGATGCATGTGCTTTCATTTTCAGCTCTTACTTAACTCGCTATAACGTGTCCAACCATCCTTTGGATGTATCGTTGCTGCTTCAGCCTTCATGGACGGTGGTCAGCTCCGTGTATATTTCTCGGTGGATGGCTAGCTTCCTGGTGGCTGGACAGAGTAGACATGATCAACACTAGAAATCTACTTGATGATGGTGAATGTGTGGGGGATTTTTGCTAGGGACAAAATTACAGAACCTTCCGATCGAGACCACACCGCAGCGATTCAATCCCGATAAGGCGCCGGCGAGTCGGCGACCCGACGTGACCACCTCCCGCGTACGTCGGCACTCACTCCCGACAGATACCACCTCCCGCGTCACCGAGCGGACGGCGACCGGCACAAATTACTCCATCATTCACCCAGAGGAAAACGTAGGGAATACGGTGGCGGGTCATCGCCCGGGATAAGGCTGGCGGCGCCGCGGCGCAGCTGACTGTGACGCGGGCGGAAGTGCGCGTGGCGTCAGGCGTGGCCTGCGGCGAGGAGATAGGGTTACGGATGAGATGAGTACGGGCGGGGCAATGGAGCGATTCAATCCACGGCGACTCCGACAGGCCGGCCCGTTCCGTCCCCCCTGCGCGCTCGCCGTTGTTTTCTCTATAACTGCCTCCGGGATCGATGATGCGTCCCTTTGTGGTGTAAATTACAGGTTTGGGGGTGAAAAATATTCCGAACCAAAGCAAGTGGTGCGATACTCGTCACTTGTGGCTTCCCGCTGGTCAGTGGAAGCTCTGATGGATGACTGGATTATCTCTTCCGGCGACTACACTGGAGGCAAACTTTGCGGCGTCCGACACATAGAATGGCATGGCGAGATCGATGCCAGTCGTCCTGCTAGGTTTTGGCTGTGGTTTCGTGGAAAGGAACCGCTAACCGAACTTCGTAAAGGATTGCTTTTTTCTACTCTAAATTACTGATTTTGCTATTTGACTGAAACACGTATTCTCGGTAAGCTGGTGTTCCAAGTACTCAACCTGGAAGCTCTTCAGCTAGGCGTGTGGGACGGACATCTGGGATATAGAGCAATACACCTCCAGAAAATCCATCTAGTCTGTCCACTTCAGGCGCAGCCGCGCCATACCACAGACGATCCCTTCAGTTCAGCATGGCAGCCGCTGGCCGACACTAACGTGTACAAGTATTTCTTACATAAACAGTCAAGGGTCTATAATTAATACTCTATGGTAACCAGTTCCTAGAGTTCGAATGATCACTGGTAGATGCTTTTGTCCCGACACTTCTTAATCTTAGCCTACGTTCGTACACTTGCCAACAAGAATGACAAAAGATTGTACACACAAACATATTCATCGTCCCCACAAATGTGTCTTGCTCACAAATAAGAGAGCCAACTAGTTGCAAGTCTCTCCTATGCTCACACATACATGCTCTTTATATGGCCTTGCGTAGTGAATTGTGACAAATTAATATGTCAAATTATGATTTGGTGTACCTTTTTGGAACATATCTATTGTTCCCATTTAGTGTTTTTTGTACATTTGATTTTGGCGGATGCAATGCAACCTCTGTAATAAAGATTAGCCTTTATATATCCGGGGTGGGAGGGGGCTAGGGGACGTGTAATGTCTATTGCCTCAAAGCTAGAATTAAAAAATATTTTGTCTAATATATAAAACAATCGTTAGCACATAGTAGTAATCAATGAACACACTCATCTACATTTTGGGATCAGAAGCCTCCGTCTTCAAATGCCCCTTGACTCAATGGTTCAAAGCTAGAGGACATAGCCCCACTCGTCATCATGATCTCCTTGAGAATGAGATGGAATGTCAAAGGAGCCCTCGCAAACGATGCATGGATCTCAAAGATCAACATGAATATATCAACCCCATATGTAAATTTTTGGACTTTTTTGACAAATTAGTTAGTGATGGTGTGTTGGATGATATTACCTAGATCCTAACTTAAAATTGGCAATGCATGAGTAAATATGGTTTAGAAGGCGCAATTTGTAGGGAACATCGTTGCGGACGTGCTCTTTCGGTTTGAAATATTGGAACCCGCCAAAAATAATTTCCTTAGCATGGTTCGTCACTAGTGGAAAAAAGCCTATAGGTGGCGCACCATTTTGGCACATGCGTGGCGCATATGGGATGCGCCACCAATGCCACGCCACTAATAACAGTTTATTGGTGGCGCATCTCAATATTGCGCCCCCTATGTAAACGGATTCCAGAATCGGTTGGCCATCTTTCTATGCATTGCACATACACCTCTCATTTTTGGGCCCTAATCGTAGAGCTGACTTGGGCTCCATTTCATCGATCCTACTACCTTACACTTGGTGGAATTTTTTTCTACATGCCAATTTTATAAAGGTAGATGCATTTGTCCCGATGCATTTGGTGGAATACAGAGTGATACAACACCGGAATGTTCACCTAATTCGTCCACTTCAGCGGCCGCCATACCACATACGACCCCTTCAATTTTGCAGGGTGTCGTTTCCCGACGAGGTGATTGTTATATAAACACCTAATGGTCTATAATCAACACTTGGTGGATTTTTATTCCTACATGCAAAATTGCTAAAGGTAGATGCATTTGTCCCGATGCCGCATAATCATAGCGTACACTGGCCAACCAGGAGGATATACATAAAAAAAATCCATCATCCGCAAAGGTTCTATAGTCACAAATAAGTTGGGCCAACTAGTTGTGAGTCCCTCCTCTGTTTTTCTCACAATCATGCTTGCTCTTTATATGACCTTCCTTAGTGAGCAGCGGCAATTTAGTTCACCACCCTTTTTTGAGTTTGCATATGTTTTTAAAACATATATTTTTTATCCATTCATTGTTTTCATACATTTGATTTCAATGTTTTCAGCGCAACCTCCCTACCGCAAAGAATAGGGTTTATATTTTTTCAAAATGGAGGATGAGACCTCCGGCCTCGGTATCGAAGAGATGCATATGACTTTCTTTATTAATTTACTCAACGAACGGTGAATAAATAATATACATAAAGAAACCTAAAGCTTCCACACAACACCTAGAAACTCCACATTGGGTGAACATTAGGGTTTAGATAGCCAATGTTGAAATGAGGCTTAGGGGATGTGTAATGGCTATTGCCCCAAAGCTTGAACATAAATTACTTTGGTGATAGTCTGATAACAATCGATAAACCTCCAGGACATCCATCTTTTGTCCTTTCGCTAGTAGTAATCAAGAGATAGTAGTAATCAAGACACATTCATCTATAATCGATAAACATCCACAACAACTATAACTATCAACACATAGTAGTAATTAGGATACACTCATCTACCAAATTGTTTGGTGATAGTCTCATAACAATCAATAAACCTGTAGGACATCCATCTTGTCCTTTCGCTGGTGCCGCCACCATACCACAAACGAATCGCTTGTTATGTCAATACACTATTTTCACTGTCATAGATCGCGATACCGCTAAATATCTAGAAGAATCCACTCATGGAGGTACTCAATGATAAGCACCAAATCACAAAATGTACAAAAAAATCAAGCAAACTGAAGAAAAATCACAAGATGTACTACCAATTCCTCTGTTTCCGCAACCACCAATTAATACTCCCGCATAAACCTGGGGTGTTACTCCACTGCATGGACACACAAGAACATAAACACCGAACTCTCGAGAATGCTCTCACTGGTTTCTTGCTCAGATCATTACGCACTCCACAGTCGATCCAATTCAAGTTCTGTTTCATTAATGAGTAGATGCTTTGCAGCAACAACAATGAGCAATCGCAATCCCAGGATACTGGAGGCGGTACCAAGGGAGTGCGTCATCCGGGTGGGGTTTGACCTGGTACCAACGGTGTGAGGTATATCGCTGCAGTGGAAGGTGGAGGTCGAGTTGCCGGACTACAATTGCCTGCGCGGTTCGAAATGGCTAGCATGCGATGGTCCAGGCGCAGCCCAAGCACCTCGAGCTAGTCCCGGCGTAGAAGCACTCGTCTGTGTCATTGACGACAAACTATGGCCGACAAACAACTATAGGATGGCGCTGGTGGACCAGGGGCGACATGACATTCTCCTGGTACGCTTGACCCACTGGGTAGTTTGCCTCTGTTCTGCCAGGTGGCTGTCGTCGATGGCGTACATGAAAGGAAGTGGCTAGTGGTCGGCGACGGGTGTGATCCTGAGTCGTGGGCACCAACAGAATCGGTTGTAACAACCCAAAGAATAGGCACATGAAAAGGGTAGATTTGTAATATGTGTATGTGCATCTAAAACTATAGGGAATTTTTGTGCAATTGTTTTGAGGAGTCAAATTGAGGATGTGTACATTCAATGGCAACAGAGTTAGGTCACCATTTGAATTGAGTTCCACCTTGGACATGATATTTTTTCAAACTCAAAACTTGGGGAAATTCACATTTGAATCAACAAGTAAAATAGTCTTTTACTCTAATCCAACATTAAACTTGATAAGTAGTTTCATTGTGAAAAAGAAACACAAGTATGCATTTGAATTCAAAATGGAGCTTCGAATATATGAAGCTTGTTTTCAAATTGAATGATTCATGATAGATTGGATTAAATTCCATAAATCATCTGAAAAATGTCACAAGAAAGATAATTTTATTTCCAAACTCAATAGTATTTTTACAAGATTTATTGGGTAATGGTTCGAAAGATAAAAATTACAAAATTTAAACCCTAAGACAAACTACAAAGAAACATTACTAAACCTAAACTATCCTATCTAGTATCTTCTCAATCATCTTATCTTCATCTCCAAAACTTTTTTTGCGAGAACCAGTGCTTTGAGAAATATCCAAAGAATGCTGGACACGGTGTTTACGAGAAAAAAAAAGAGTTGAATTAAGATCTGAAAATGAAAGCATATGCATCCGTCCATCATCATACAGCTTTTCAGGCGCCCATGACAGACCGACAGATCTTATCATCACCGCTCTTGGATGACCAAGCTTCCGCAGTAGTTTTAGTTAGTTTTGTACAAGTCAGCTGTACTTGATATAACACGTACGTGTTAGAATCTGCTGCCCGATCCACGTTTTTGACACGTCCAACCATCCTTTGGATGTTTTATTGCCGATTCAGCCATCGTGGACGGTGGTCATCGATTCACACATCCCGTCTCCTCGCGTCACCGATCGAGCGGACGACGACCGGCTCCGTTAGGGCATCTCCACCGGACCGACACAAATGACCACCTCGTGTCAGAACGCGTCCGCGCAGATAGAATATACGGCCAGCGGGACAACCTAAATAGACAAAGTTGTTCAAAGGCGTCCGCGTGCACCCATTCCGGTCTCAGATTTGGGCCCGAAATGCGTCGGCCCGGACAGCCCGCGCGTCCTCTTGCGCCCCCCTCCTTGTCCGCCCCGGGCCCAGCCGACAGAGGCTCCAAGCCAATTCCCCCCTCCTCCCCTGTGTTTTGCTACTGCGCGCTCCTCCTCCTTTCCATCGCCGGCGCCGCAACGCCCAGCGTCGGCGTCCGCTTGCCGCCCCCGACCGCCAAAAAAGAAGCCCCTCCTTCCACCGCACCCTGCCGCCGCCCTAGGCCGCCGCCGGCCACCCTTCGACGGCCACAGCAGGGTGGGTTGAGAGAGCTGCCCTCCCAGGCCGCACGCAACCTGTTCGGCCATTTGCCAACATGAGTGCGCCGCGGGACGGCAGTTCGGACGACGACGACATTACGGCCATTGTCAACCTCAACAATGAGTTCTTCTACACGCACTTCTTCGACGAGTCTGACACCGACTCCGACGATGATGCCGACTTGATGTGGCCGTGGCCACCGTCCTCAACGAGTCAAACGAGGCCTATATACCTCAATGGAGGGGCTCCGTGAAGGGGCGAGCCGCCAATCTGGACCGCAACCAGGAGAACAACCACGTGCAGCTCTACGCCGACTACTTCCATCTGGAAACAACGTTGTACCGAAACTATTTTCGGCGCCGTTTCCGGATGTCAAGGAAGTTATTTGGGCGAATCATTAAAGCTGTTCGTCTTCATGACCCATATTTCAGATGCAAGCCGGATGCTACAGGTAAACTTGGCTTCTCTTCATATCAGAAATGCTCGGCTGTTATACGGATGCTTGCATATGGAGTGACCGGCGGTCTTGTTGATGAGTACATGCGCATGAGCGAGTCTACATGCATTAAGGCCATGTACAATTTTTGTCGAGCTATCATTGCGGTCTTCGGCAAAGTGTACTTGCGAGAGCCAAATCTCGAAGACACTCAACGCCTCTTGTCCATCAACGAGAAGAGGGGATTTCTTGGTATGCTTGGAAGCATAGATTGTATGCATTGGGAGTGAAAGAACTGCCCATTTGCATGGCAAGGGCATTATTTAGGGCATGCTGAGGGTTGCACGGTCATACTTGAGGCCGTTGCAAGCCAAGATCTATGGATTTGGCATTCTTTTTTTGGCATGCAGGGTCTCATAATGATATCAACGTCCTCCTATGATCCCCTGTGTTTGGGAGGCTTGCAGATGGCAATGCCCCATCAGTGAGTTTTGAGGTTATGAGCCATACATACACCAAGGGTTATTACTTAGCTGATGGTATCTATCCTGAGTGGCCTGTTTTTGTAAAGACACATCGTCATCCAACTGAGGAAAAGTATGGTCGGTTTGCCAAAGAACAAGAGGCTTGCCAGAAAGATGTGGAGCGAGCACTTGGTGTTCTTCAATCTCGTTGGGCTATTATTCGTCACCCAGCTAAGACATGGAGTGTTCAGCAGATGTGGGAGGTCATAACTGCTTGTGTGATCATGCATAACATGATTGTTGAAGAGGAGCGTGATGATAGCGTCTATGATCAGGGGTTGGATTTTCAGAGTGAGTTGGTTGCTCCAAACCCTGTTCCGTCTTCTTTTCAGGAATTTCTTCATACACATCATGAGATCCAAGATCGAGCAACCCACCTCGCCCTCCATGAAGATTTGGTGAACCATATTTGGATTCATGCGGGAAACAACCCCATCGCCAACCCTGGAAACAACCCCATTTGAACTTATTTAGATTTTAGTTAATTATGTTGTAAGACATTTGAAGTATTTATTTGCAAACTATTTGTAATATATCTTACACTTATTTAAGATTTTGTTGTAATCTATTTTTTTATTTCTAAACTATAAGCAAAATGAGAGATAAACTATCCACAGTTCGAACGCGGGCCAAAAAATGGGTCGCCCCGCTAGGCGCACCCACCTACCTAAATGGACCGGCGCTATCCGCGCGGGATTTCCTGTCCGCGGCCCGACCCAAACGGTCCGAATTGGACCGATTCGGGCACCAAAATGGGTCGGCCCGGTGGAGATGCCCTTATTCGCCCAGAGAGAATATGGGCCCGGCATAAGGCTGGCGGCGCCGCGGTTAGATGATAGCAGAGCTGACAGTGACACGGGAGGAAGCGCGTCCAGCATCAGGCGAAGGCCCGGGTGAGGAGATCGGGTTACGGATGACCACGGCAGCGACCCAAACTCTCGATGCAAATGGTCCGTTCTGGTCCATTTGCGTTGAGCGACAGACAGATTTTGGGTCGTGGTCTGCGTTAGTCCGGCCTAGCGCGAGCTGTGCTCCCAGCCGGCAGACTCATCTTGTCCACTCGAGCCATCAGCTCTTAGATTTTCTATCGCTATATAGGCCATATGACCTTAAGGCACAGCCATATGTGATCAAGCTGTAGCCACATAAGATCGTGGCAATAAAGTAATTGGCCTGACATTGGCCTGCCATGGCATGGCATAGCCTGGCAAGGCACATGGGCCAAGCATATGATTTTTTGTGGTTATATAGGCCACATGGTCATATGGCATAGCCACATAAGATCCTAGCAATTAATTGCATGGCTTATATGGCTGCCACGCATCCACGCGGACGGACGCGCTACCTGTCCGTGCCCTGTTCGCCCGACGCAAAGCTAGCCCAATTTTGCAACCAGGATGCGTCGCGCACGGACATTTTGTCCGGATAGGTCGCACCGCTGGAGCATGCGTAGACTGTCCGTCTATCCGCGCGGACCATTTCGGATGAGCGCGGACGCGATGGGTAGCCCCGCTGGAGATGCCCTCCAGCGGTCCTACCCATCATGTCCTGGCTTGTCCGTTTCAGTCCACATGGACAATTGGGCCAAAAAATCGGCTCTAGCAGTGCTACCCAAACAGTCCGTCTGTCTGAGCTCGACCCATCCGTGGCCCAAATTTGGGGCACGGATACGTCGGCCGGGACAGACGCGGGCGTCCGACTGATGCTTCACGTTCGGCCACGTGCCCCCTGGGCCCTCTCCACCTCACTCTCTCTCCTTCTACTCCCCTAAACTCCGCCGCCCCAACTTCGCTCCGGCCACCATGGCCCCGTCCTCGACGAGCTCCCCCCGGGACGCCTCCGCCCTCCCGCTCCACCCGGGATGCCGCAGCCCTCCCGCGCCGTAGCAGCAGTGCCCGCGGTGAGATGGGGAGAGCAGCCCTCGCCGCTTGGTCGCGAGCCCTGCTCCAAGCTTTCTGCTGCAGCCACCACGGCTCCGCCCGCCGCGGCGAGCGCCTCCCACCTGCGCCACGACGTGGGGAAGAACACCCCGACACCGACCCCGGCCACGACGGTCATGGCCACCAGCATGTAGCACGCGAGCGGGACCCCGAGCCTCGTGCGCCCGCGCATTACGACAGGCATCGTCACCTCCTCCCCGGCGGTGGCCGCGCATCCCTGCTGGGTTTCCTCCATGACGACCCATCTGGTCGGCGACTCCTACCGCTCCTCCACCAAGGACCTAGAGCGGGGCGCAGCTCGGCGGTAGGGGAAAGGGCAAGCGACCACGTGGATGCGGAGCTCTAGTAGCGGGACGCAGGTCGGTGGTGGGGAAAGGGCGCGGAGGGATGGCAGGGGTGTGGTGGAGAGGGGCGGAGCACGCGGCGAGGCGTCGCGGCAGGCGTCGGAGCGCCGGTGATGCTGCTTCGCGGTGGCCGCCAAGGAGACGCGGAGCGTCCGCGCGTGGGCGAGCCTCGGCTGCTGTTGCTGTTGGCGGTGTTGGGCCAAAATCGACGACGGAGGAGGCGGGTTGTGGCCTGAGGGCATCCATGCGGCGGCGGCGGCAGATGCTCCCCTGCAGCGGATCAAGGCGAAGGAAAGGAAAGAAGAAGAAATGTTTTGGGTCGCACCGCTGGGGCATCATGTTTGTCCGCGCGGACACCCTACCCAAATTATCCGTGATCGGACCATTTCAGACAAAAATCAGACAGTTTGAATCACAGTTTTAGATCGAATCGGTGGAGATGCCCTAACGTTTCGATGCGCAAACTATGCAACGTCCGAATCATCCTGCGACTCTCTAAAAATTAATAACTCCGAAGCGGACACCTCACTGCTCGCATCCACTCTGCTAGCACCACATGGAATCACGTCTTTTTTTTTGAAGTTCACGTGGAATCAGGTCGCCATCGGGCGTTGCCGTAGTCAGCTCGTGCAGTGCATACTGTATACAGTAGTTCACTGGTTCCGAGCTTCATGCTCTGCAGTGCTATGGACGGCGGCCGAAACTGCGAGCTCCAGAAAAGATGCTGCCGATTCGGACGGAAAGTCTATCTGTTCACAAGAGGACGAGCCAACAAGGCTACAAGGCAATCATGTAGTGGTGCATCGAGCTCGATTTTCCTGGTGGCTTTGTGAAAAGGAACCGCGAACTGAAATTTGTTAAGCACTGTTTTTTTATTCTACAAAATTACTGATTTTGCTATTTAGTTGGGACCAAGTATCCTCGGTATTGCGGTGTTCCGAGTACTCAGCATTACTACGTGGGCCTTGCCTATTGGTTCAAAGCATGATTAAAGTACTCGACCTTACCCGGGAAGCGCTTCAGCTAGACGTGTGGTATGAAAATATGGGCTAGAGAGGGATACACGTTCAGAAAATCCGTCTAGCTTGTAGAATTCAGCCGCAACCATAACATAGACAATCCCTTCTATTCGGCCAGGCAGCCTTTGGCCGGTACGAACGCGGAAGAGTGCTGGTTCTATAAATAACCAAGGCTATATAATCAACGCTACATGGTATTCGAGTCCTACAGGCGAAATCCCTACTTGTAAATGCTTTTGTCCCGACACCTCTTAATCTTAGCGTACATTCGTACACTAGCCAACGAGAACAACATTAGTGTACACACGAACATATTCATCAATAGCACAAATATGTAGTGCTCACGGAAAAATTGAGAAAACTATTTGGACGTATCTTATATGCTCACATATGCATGCTCTTCTTTATGGCCTTCCCTAGTCTGTTGTGACAATTTAATTTGTCAATTTTTTATTTGGTGTACCTTTTTGGAACATATTTGTTGTTCCCATTTAGTGTTTTCTTGCATTTGGTTTCAGTGGTTGCAACGCAACCTCTGTCACAAAGATTAGCCTTTATATATCGGGAGTCGGAGGGGGGCTAGGGCTGTGTAATGTCTATTGCCTCAAAGCTAGAATTAAATAAATATGTTGTTAAGACATAAAAAAAATTGTTAGCACATAGTACCAATCAATGCACACACTCATTTACATTGTGGGATGAGAAGATTCCATCTTCGGATGCCCCTAGGCTCAATGGTTCAAAGCTGAAAGACATAGACCATGTCGCCTTCATGTTCTCCTTGAGAATGGAATGTAATGTAAAAGCGGCCCTTGCAAACGATGCTTGGATCTCTGAGATCAACATCAATATCAACCTATCAATGGACCACATGTCCTAATTTGCTACTCTTTGGACTCCTTTTTGACAAGTCAATTCATAATGGTGTGTTGGATGATATAACTTAGATCCTAACCTAAAATTGGCAATGCACTAGTAAATATGCTTTAGAAGGCACAATTGCTGACATGCTCTTCGGTTTGATATATTGGGCCTCACCAAAAATAATGTCCTTTGCATGACTCACCATCCAAAATAGCCTTTTGATGGTCAAACATCTAAATAAGAGATGGTGGAAAAATTGCGCCCCCTATGTAAACAGGTTCCAGAATCAGTTAATAATCTTTCTATAAATTGCACATACACCTCTCGTCTTTGGGTCCTAATCAAATAGTTAGCTTGGGCTCCACTTCCTCGATCCTAATACCTCTTTGCTAGACAGTCAATCTTCTCTTGGTGGTCCATTATGACCCAATGCAAAGATTTATCTTCTGCCACTCTCATCTCATCCTGGATAATATGGAATGAGCGAAACACAAGTGTTTTCCACAACAAGCATGCCCCTTTTTCGTTTCTCCTAGGAAATATATAAATGAGGCAAAATTTTAAGTGCATGTGTAACCTTATCCCGGTGGAGTAGGATCTTTTTTTTTTTGATATGACACCTTTTCTTTCTGGTAAAATACTTTTTTAATTAATAGATTGGGGAAATTTTCTACCGGTTTAAAAAGAAAAAGTAAACCATTATGATGTCAGCTTGTATGTATATTTTCGTGTTCACCACACAATTCATACTACTTCAGATAGTCCTAAACCTTACAGGATATCAACTTGGAGTATATTCGAACAATATTTTATAACCAATCACATATGTCTCCATGTATATCTAGTCCTATTAAGGCTACTTGAGAGGCAGTACAGAACGTTATCGTTCAAAGATCTAGAATACAGAGTGATACAACACCGGAATGTTCACCTAATTCGTCCACTTCAGCGGCCGCCATACCACATACGACCCCTTCAATTTTGCAGGGTGTCGTTTCCCGACGAGGTGATTGTTATATAAACACCTAATGGTCTATAATCAACACTTGGTGGATTTTTATTCCTACATGCAAAATTGCTAAAGGTAGATGCATTTGTCCCGATGCCGCATAATCGTAGCGTACACTGGCCAACCAGGAGGATATACATAAAAAAATCCCATCATCCGCAAAGGTTCTATAGTCACAAATAAGTTGGGCCAACTAGTTGTGAGTCCCTCCTCTGTTTTTCTCACAATCATGCTTGCTCTTTATATGACCTTCCATAGTGAGCAGCGGCAATTTAGTTCACCACCCTTTTTTGAGTTTGCATATGTTTTTAAAACATATATTTTTTATCCATTCATTGTTTTCGTACATTTGATTTCAATGTTTTCAGCGCAACCTCCCTACCGCAAAGAATAGGGTTTATATTTTTTTTAAATGGAGGATGAGACCACTGGTCTCTGCAGCGAAGAAATGCATGTGACTTTCTTTATTAATTTATTTAACAAATGACGGATAAAAAATATACATAAAAAAATCCGAAGCCTCTACACAACACCTAGAAACCTTACAATGGGTGAATAGTAGGGTTTATATAGCCAATGTCAAAAACAGGCTTAGGGGATATGTAATGGATATTTGCCCAGAGCTTAAACAGAAATTACTTTGTCGCAAGATAGAAAACAACTATCATCTTTATCAAAAAAAAAAGAAAACAACCATCAACAGATAGTAGTAATCAAGACACGCTCATCTACAAAACTGTTTAGTAATAATCTGATGAAAATCGATAAATCTCTAGGACATCCATCTTATCCTTTCGCTGGTTCTGCCACCATAACACAAACCAATTGCTTGCTATGCCAGTACACTTTTGTCCCTGTCATCGATCAAGATACCGCTAAAAATCAAGAAGAATCCACTCACGCAGGTACTCAATGATAAGCACCGAATCTCAGAATGTACAAAAAATTCAAGCGGACAATAACACCCTCTGAAGAAATATCACATACTACCAATTCCTATGTTTCCCTAACCCCAAATACTCTTGCATAAATCTGGAGTGCCACTCCACTGCAAGTATGCACGCAAGACCATCAACACTGAGCTCTCGAGAACGCTCTCACTGGTTTCTTGCACATATCATTACGCACTCCATGGTCAATCCAAGTCAAGTTCTATTTTATTAGGAGCAGATGCTTTGCAGCAACAACAATCCCGTGATGCCAAAGCGGTAGCGAGGGAGTGTCTCATCCAGGTGGGGTTCAACCAGCTACCAAACGGTGCGAGAAATATCGTTGCAGTGGAAGGTGGAGGTCGAGTCGCCGAACTACAACTACTTGCGTAGTGCAAAATGGCTGCCGTGCGATGGTACAAGCGCATGCAGCCCGAGTACCTCGAGCGCTAGTCCCGGCGCATAAGCACTTGTCTATCTCATCGGCGGCAAACTATGGCCCGACAATTAAGAAACAACTACTCCCTCTGTCCATTTTTACCCTGCATTTTAGGTTTAGTCAATGTCAAACTAGATAAAGTTTGACCAAACATATTGTTAAAAATATAAAATCTTATAACATCAAATACATATAATATAAAAGTATTTTTCATAATAATTCTAACAATATCTATTTTATATTATAAATATTTATATTTTTTCTTGTACACATAGTTAAAGTTAACAAAGTTTAACTTTGACTAAATCTAGAATGCAGTGTAATTTAGAACCGAGGGAGTATAAGGATAGCGCTACTAGACCCAGGGCGACGGGAATTTCTTCGGCACCATGACGTGCGCCAACTTGCATCTCCGGCACTGCGCTACTGCTAACGGGCACCAGGACAGTGACGAGTACAAGTAGTATTTGTTTCATAAACAGTCAAGGGTCTATAATTAATACTCTATGGTATCGAGTTCGTACAGGTCACATGACCATTGGTAGATGCTTTTGTCCCGATACCTCTTAATCATACCCTACATTCATACACTTGCCAACGAGAATGAGAGAATATTGTGCACACGAACATATTCATCATCACCATAAATCTGTCGTGCTCACAAATAAATTGAGCCAACTAGTTGCAAGTCTCTCTTAAGCTCACACATACATGATCTTTATATGGCCTTCCCTAGTGACTTGTGACAATTTAATTTGTCAATTTATGATTTGGCGTACCCTTTTGAAACATATTTATTGACCCATATAAAGATTAGCCTTTATATATCCAGGGTCGGAGGGGGCTAGGGTCTGTGTAATGTCTATTGCCTCAAAGTTAGAATTAAAAAATATTTTGTCTAGGATACAAAACAATTGTTAGCACATAGTAGTAATGAATGCACACACTTATCTACATTTTGGTATTAGAAGACTCCGTCTTCGAATGCCCCTTGACTCAATGGTTCAAAGCTGAAAGACATAGACCCTGTCGCCTTCATGATCTCCTTGAGAATGGAATGTAATGGTTCAAAGCTAGAGGACATAGCCCCACTCGTCTTCATGATCTCATTGAGAATGAGATGGAATGTCAAAGGAGCCCTCGCAAACGATGTATGGATCTCAAAGATCAACATGAATATATGAACCTATCAGTGGACCCCATATGTAAATATTTTGGACTTTTTTGACAAATTACTTAGTGATGGTTTGTTGGATGATATAACTTAGATCCTAACTTAAAATTGGCAAAGCATGAGTAAATATGATTTAGGAGGCGCAATTTGTAGGGTAACATCGTTGCTGATGTGCTCTTCGGTTTGAAATATTGGGCCCCGCCAAAAATAATTTCCTTAGCATGGTTCGTCATCCAAAATAGGATTTGGACAGTCGAATGTCCGAAGAAGAGAGGGTGGACAAATTGCGCCCCCTATGTAAACGGATTCCAGAATCAGTTGACCATCTGTCTATGCATTGCACATACAACTCTCGTCTTTGGGCCCTAATCGTAGAGCTGACTTGGGCTCCATTTCCTCGATCCTAGTATCCTACTACCTTACACTTGGTGGATTTTTTTTTCCTACATGCCAATTTTATAAAGGTGGATGCATTTGTCCCGATGCCTCTTAATCTTACCATACACTGAGCAACAAGGAGGATATACATACAAAAATATTCATCATCCGCGCCAAGGCTTTGTGGGCACAAATAAGTCGAGCCAGCTAGTTGTGAGTCTCTCCTGTGTTTTTATCACAATCATGCTAGCTCTTTATATGACATTTCCTAGTGAGAAGCGACAATTTTATTCGCCACCCCTTTGTGATTTTGCATATTTTTAATACATATCTTTTGTATCCATTTATTATTTTCATACATTAGATTCAATGTTTGCAGCGCAACATCCCCAGCCGCAAAGAATAGCATTTATATGTTTTTTCAAAATGGAGGATGAGACCTCCGGCCTCGGTATCAAAGAGATGCATATGACTTTCTTTATTAATTTACTCAACAAAGGATGGATAAATAATATACATAAAGAAACCTAAAGCTTCCACACAACACCTAGAAACTCCACATTGGGTGAACATTAGGGGATGTGTAATGGCTATTGCCCCAAAACTTGAACGAAAATTACTTTGGTGATAGTCTGATAACAATCGATAAACCTCCAGGACATCCATCTTTTGTCATTTCGCAAGTAGTAATCAAGAGATAGTTGTAATCAAGACACATTCATCTATAATTGATAAACCTCAACAACACCTATAACTATCAACACATAGTAGTAATTAGGATACACTCATCTACCAAATTGTTTGGTGATATTCTCATAACAATCGATAAACCTCCAGGACATCCATCTTGTCCTTTCGCTGGTGCCGCCGCCATACCACAAACCAATCACTTTCTATGTCAGTACACTCTTGTCCCTCTCATAGATCACGATACCGCTAAATAACTAGAAGAATCCACTCATGGAGGTACTCAATGATGAGCACCAAATCACAAAATGTACAAAAAATCAAGCAGTCTGAAGAAAAATCACAAGATGTACTACCAATTCCTCTGTTTCCCCAACCCCCGATACTCCCGCATTAATCTGGGGTGCTACTCCACTTCAAGTACACACACAGAACATCCACACTGAGCTCTCGAGAACGCTCTCACTGGTTTCTTGCTCAGATCATTGCGCACTCCACAGTCGATCCAAGTCAAGTTCTGTTTCATTAATGAGCAGATGCTTTGCAGCAGCAACAATGAGCAATCGCAATCCCAGGATGCTGGAGGCGGTAACAAGGGAGTGCGTCATCCGGGTGGGGTTCGACCAGGTACCAACGGTGCGAGGTATATTGCTGCAGTGTAAGGTGGAGGTCGAATCGACGGACTACAATTGCCTGCGCGGTTCGAAATGGCTGGCATGCGATGGTCCAGGTGCAGCCCAAGCACCTCGAGCTAGTCCCGGCGTAGAAACACTCGTCAGTGTCATTGACGACAAACTATGGCCGACAAACAACTATAGGATGGCACTGCTGGACCAGGGGCGACATGACATTATCCTGGTACGCCTGACCCACAGGGTAGCTTGCCTCTGTTCTGCCAGGTGGCTGTCATCGATGGAGGACATGAAAGGAAGTGGCTAGTGGTCGGCGACGGCTGTGATCCTGAGTCGTGGGCACCAACAGAATCGGTTGTAACAACCCAAAGAATAGACACATGAAAAGGGTAGATTTGTAATATGTGTATGTGCATCTAAAACTATGGGGAATTTTTGTGCAATTGTTTCGAGGTGTCAAATTGAGGAAGTATACATTCATTGGTCAACAGAGTTAGGTCACCATTTGAATTGAGTTCCACCTTGGACACTAGCTTCCGGTGCCTGGAGAGAGTAGACATGATCGACACTACAAATCTACAAAATGATGACGAGTATGTGGGGGATCTTTGTTGGGGACACAATTATAGATACTTCCATTTCAGCTTGACCACACTGCAGCAATCCTATTTTGATAAGGCGCCGGCGAGGCATGGCGCGAGCACGACATGCGGCAAAGCCGCTGCGGCACTTTTGGTTGCGTTGGCTAGTGTATGAAGCTTAACATGGTATCAGAGCCTAGGGTCTCGTGTTCAAGTACTGGTTTTCGCAATTTATTGTAAAATTGCTGTCGCCCCGCTTTGTGTCCACGTGTTGACTTTCTCTTCTCCCGTCACATGTGAGTGGGGGTGTTGAATTGTATAAGTGGATTGTACTAGCCCTTTCCATCAGTTCGGACTTTTGGTTGCGTTGGCTAGTGCATGAAGCTTGACAAGGTATCAGCGCTGCCTGGCGGTGGCGGCGGCTCATCCCGGGCGCTGTCGGCGCTACCCTGGCACCGGCGGCGGCTCATACCGGGCGCTGTCGGCGCTGCCCTGGCGGCGGCGCTTACCAGGCGATGGCAACCTAGCAGCGGCGGCGCTGCCCTGGCGGCGGTGTGCTTGTGGGGGGTTTTGCTCCTGGGCCACTGGCTTGGGCCGTTCTGGGGCTGATTTTTTTTGGGCTCGATCTGAGCCAAAAAAAGGTTGGCCTATTCTGATCGCCGGAAGCCGGACGGCGGTGTGGGGACTGCTGGTCTGGCCAAATAAAGGAGGCGTCCTAGGGTTTCTTCTCGCGACAAGATAATGATGGCTGAAGTGTCATGTTCCGGAAAGCTCCGCCGGTGAACTTCATTGGGCGCTTCATGCCTGAAGATCGCTGGATCGGATGGACTCCGTTCGTGCGCGCCCATGTTTTTTATCTGACCGTTTGGTTTCAGAGGGAGCGTTGCGAAGCTCTGCTGGCTGTTACCATCATGTGGCACGATCTCGTTCCATGGTGAAGTCAGTTAATGGAGAATGTCATGGAAGCCGGGATCTGAGGACCGGCAATGGTGGTTCGAGTCTTTGTGGCAAGGCGGAATTGGCTTGGTGATTGATGACTTGGAGCAGCGGCTTTGTAAGTGGGGGCGACAGCACAGGAGAGGTCCAAAGTCCTACCTTGCAGGGTGAAAATCCAAGGTCTGGCCTTAGTTGGTTGTGCCTGGCAATGATCTTGTTGAAGGCATTGCTTTGTGAGCGGGGACGTTCTTCAGGGTGAAAACCTACGATCTGTGATCGGGCGACGACGGTGTGTGTGCACTGTTTCCTTCTTGAAGGTGTTGCTTTTGAAGAAGCTGGAGTTCTGGTACTGTTTTGGGGGTGTTAGTGCTGCTGTTATGAGGAATTAATCGCTAAAGCAGGACTTTTTCTTTTTTGTATTTTTTCTTCTATTTTAGTAGGCTCTGTGCATCCGTATTGCCACTAGGGCACTGCGTTGTTGCAGAGGCTGGATGTAATTGGTATCTTCTTGATATTAATATATAGTCTTTATCTAAAAAAAACAGGCACCGGGACAGCGACGCGCTCGCTAGCGTCGGCGCGACAGATACACCCAGGGAGAACTCGGGCCCGGGATAAGGTTGGTGGCGCCGCGGCGACATGGAGATGATGATATATAGCAGAGCTGACAGTAACGCGGGAAGAAGCGTGTCCAGGGTGTGAGGCGCACGCCGCAAGCCCCAGCGACGAGACATGGTTACACCATCTCGACACGCCGACCAGTGCCCGTCACTAGTAAAAATATATTCCATACACCTCTTTACTCCTTAAATACTTGGGTACGCGATTAATATACTCTTTAGTCTTGTTTCGTCCTCAGATAGCTTTAAATTTGATTCAAACAAAACCTTTAGTCTCGATTGGTGGCTGCAACCGAGACTAAAGGGTAGTGAACTTTAGTCCCGTTGGTAGCTCTAACCGGATTGAAGCGGCTTTAGTCTCAGTTGATGTTACCAACCTGAATTAAAGGGTAGATGCCCATTTTTTTCTTCTCATGCCTATCTCCACATAAAAAAGTCTAAAAAAATTAACGAAAATTATAAAAACTTTAAATTTTAAATCCTTTGACATGCATGTACCTCAGCAACCATCTATTAGGAAAAATTTGAAAATTTGAATTTTGATAATAAAAAAATGTTATCTAGAATTAAAACGGCTATAACTTTTGCGTAGGCCGTTTGCACAAATTCTTGCTTCTCAAAATTCCAATGGGAAATATGAAAGCAGAATGATTTTAGATTTTATCAAAAAAATAAGAAAATTTGATTTTTAATTTCTTTTGTTGTTTATTTTAGTTTTTAATTATTTTCAATGTTTCACATTATTTTGGAATTTACGATTTTTAGTTTTTTTTTGAATATTTTGAGTTTTAAAATTAATAATTGAATTATGCATAAAGATTATTTGAAATTTATTGAAGCTTATTATTACTTAATCATTGGTGCTTATTTTTAAAATTATTTAGAATTCAGAAAACAAAATTATGTATTATCAAAGTCTAAGGGTTAATAGAATTCATAGCATAATATTATCAAGAAGTCGCAAGTGCAGTCTTAAAAGCTAGTAGGAAAGAAATAGAGAAGTTAAGCGTGCTGAGGATGAAACTCGCATCCACTCTGCTAGCACCACGTGGAATCACGTCGCCGTCGGGCGTTGCTGTGGACAGCTCGTGCAGTGCATACTGTATAGTTCACTAGTTCCGACTTCCGAGCTCCATGCTCTGCGGTGCTGTGGACGGCGGCTGAAACTGCTAGCTCGAGAAAAGATGCTGCGGAAAGTCTATCTGTTCAGAAGAGGACAAGCATATAAGGTGTATTCCATTTGATCAAAAATAAGTGTTGGTGATTTTGTACTAGTGTAAAATTTATACTAAGTCGTTATTTCCGATCGGAGGGAGTAGTAGTGCATCGAGCTCGACTTTTCTAGTGGCTCTGTGAAAAGGAATCGTGAACTGAAATTCGTTAAGGATTGATTGTGTTTTTCTATCCTACAAAATTACTGATTTTGACATATTTGGTTGGGACCAAGTATCCTCGGTATTGCGGTGCTCCAAGTACTCCGCACTACTACGTACGTGAGCCTTGCCTATTGGTTCAAAGCATGACGATCCAAGCACTCGACCTTACCCGAGAAGCGCTTCAGCTAGACGTGTGGTATGAAAATATGGGATATAGAGGGATACATGTCCAGAAAATCCGTCTAGCTTGTAGAATTCAGCCGCAACCATAACATAGACAATCCCTTCTATTCGGCCAGGCAGCCTTTGGCCGCTACGAACGCGGAAGAGTGCTTGTTCTGTAAGTAACCGAGGCTATATAATCAACGCTACATGGTATTCGAGTCCTACTGCCGAAATCCCTACTTGTAAATGCTTTTGTCCCGACACCTCTTAATCTCTGCCTACATTCGAACACTAGCCAACGAGAACGACATTAGTGTACACACGAACATATTCATCAATAGCACAAATATGTAGTGCTCACGGAAAAATTGAGAAAACTTTTTTTTTGACACCTGTACACTAGGGAAAAACTCCCTACTGTGTAATTGAGAAAACTATTTGGACGTATCTTATATGCTCACACATGCATGCCCTTCTTTATGGCCTTCCCTAGTGAGTTGTGACAATTTAACTTGTCAATTTTTTATTTGTTGTACCTTTTCAAACATATTTTGTTGTTCCCATTTAGTGTTTCGTGCATTTGGTTTCAGTGGTTGCAACGCAACCTCTGTCACAAAGATTAGGCTTTATATATCGGGAGTCGGAGGGGGGCTAGGGGCTGCATAATATTTATTGCCTCAAAGCTAGAATTTTTTTAAAAAATTGTTAAGACATAAAAAATTTGTTAGCACATTGTAGTAATCAATGCAGACACTCATCTACATTGTGGGATGAGAAGATTCCATCTTCGTATGCTCCTTGGCTCAATGGTTCAAAACTGAAAGAGACATAGACCCTGTCGCCTTCATGATCTCCTTGAGAATGGAATGTAATGTGAAAGCGTCCCTCGCAAACAATGCTTGGATCTCCGAAATCAACATCAGTATCACTATCAATGGACCACATATGCTAATTTGCTACTCTTTGGACTCTTTTTTGACAAGTCAATTAATAATGTTGTGTTGGATGATATAAATTAGATCCTAAACTAAAATTGTCAATGCACTAGTAAATATGCTTTCGAAGGTGCAATTTTGTAGGGTAACATCGTTGTTGACATGCTCTTCGGTTTGAAATATTGGGCCCCACCAAAAATAATGTCCTTTGCAAGGCTCACCATCCAAAATATCCTTTTGATTGTTAAATGTCTGAATAAGAGATGGTGGACAAATTGCGCCCCCTATGTAAACGGTTCCAGAATAGGTTGACATTCTTTCTATACATTGCACATACACTTCTCGTCTTTGGGTCCTAATCAAAGTGTTAGCTTGGGCTCCACTTCCTCGATCCTAATACCTCTTTGCTAGACAATCAATCTTCTCTTGGTGGTCCATCATGACCCAACGCAAAGATTTATCTTCTGCCACTCTCATGTCATCCTGGATAATATGGAACGAGCAAAACACAAGTGTTTTCCACAACAAGCATGCCCTGTTTACGTTTCTCCTAGGAAATATATAAATGAGGCAAAATTTTAAGTGCATGAGTAACTTTATACCGGGGGAGTAGGATCTTTTTGTTTTAATATGACACCTTTTCTTTCTAGTAAAATAGTTTCTTAATTAATAGATTGCGGAAATTTTCCACCAGTTTAAAAAGAAAAAGTAAACCATTACGATGTCAGCTTGGATGTATATTTTTTGTGTTCACCACATAATTTATATTACTTCAGATAGTCCTAAACCTTACGGGATATCAGCTTGGAGTATCTTCGAACAATATTTTATAACCAATCACACATGTCTCCATGTATATCTAATCCTATTAAGGCTACTTGAGAGGCAGTACAGAACCATATCGTAAAAAGATCTAGAATACAGAGTGATACACCTCCAGGAAGTTCACCTTATTCGTCCACTTCAGCGGCCACCATGCCACAAACGACCCCTTCAATTTGGCAGGGTGTCGTTTGCCGACACTAACACAGAGGAGTCATTGTTATATAAACACCTAATGGTCTATAATCAACACTTGGTGGAATTTTATTCCTACATGAAAAATGGCTAAAGGTAGATGCATTTGTCCCGATGCCGCTTAATCTTAGCATACACTAGCCAACCAAGAGGATATACATAAAGAAAACTCATCATCCGCGAAGGTTCTATAGTCACAAATAAGTTGGGCGAACTAGTTGTGAGTCTCTCCTCTGTTTTTCTCACAATCATGCTTGCTCTTTATATGACCTTCCTTAGTGAGCAGTGGCAATTTAATGCGCCACCCTTTTTTGGTTATGCATATGTTTTTAAAACATATATTTTGTATCCATTCATTGTTTTCGTACATTAGATTTCAATGTTTTCAGCGCAACCTCCATGACGCAAAGAATAGGGTTTATATTTTCTTTCAAAATGGAGGATGAGACCACTGGTCTCTGCATCAAAGAGCTGCATGTGACTTTTTTTTATTAATTTTTAACAAAGGACGGATAAAAAACATACATAAAAAAACCCGAAGCCTCCACACAACACCTAGAAACCCTACAATGGGTGAATAGAAGGGTTTATATAACCAATGTCAAAAACAAGCTTAGGGGATATGTAATGGATATTCCAAAGCATAAACAGAAATTACTTTGTCGCAAGATAGATAACAACCATCAAGAGATAGTAGTAATCAAGACACACTCATCTACAAAACTGTTTAGTAATAGTCTGATGACAATCGATAAATCTGTTGGACATCCATCTTATCCTTTCGCTGGTTCGGCCGCCATAACACAAACCAATCGCTTGCTATGTTAGTACACTTCTGTCCCTATCATGGATCACGACACCGCTAAAAATCAAGAAGAATCCACTCATGCGGGTACTCAATGATAAGCACCGAATCTCAGAATGTACAAAAACTTCAACCGGACTATAACACCCTCTGAAGAAATATCACATACTACCAATTCCTCTGTTTCCCTAACCCCAAATACTCCTGCATAAATCTGGAGTGCCACTCCACTGCAAGTACACACAAGAACATCAACACTGAGCTCTCGAGAACGCTCTCACTGGTTCCCATATCATTACACACTCCACGGTCGATCCAAGTCAAGTTCTATTTTATTATGAGCAGATGCTTTGCAGCAACAACAATCCCATGATGCCGAAGCGTGGTAGCGAGGGAGTGCCTCATCCGGGTGTGGTTCAACCAGCTACCAACGGTGCGAGACATATTGATGTTGTGGAAGGTGGAGGTCGAGTCACCGAACTACAAGGGCGCGATTTCTAGCCTGCAGCCCTTTTTGGGCTCTTTGGGCGCAGGCGTTGGGGGGCCTGGGTCGCACCATGCGATGCAAAAACCAACTTGGGCTTTTTGTTTGGTTGCCAATGATACACTGTTTCGCACAAGAGAGGGAACGCTGCCTGCAGTGTTTGGTTGCTCACAGTGACCCATTTTATGCAATGCTCACACTGTTTGGTTGCAACACAGGCCAGTGATCTGGTAACCTCTTCCTTGAAGAGGTGAACATACCCAACATATAGCACACAAAGTTGAACGACCTTAAACTAACAGTTCATCATGGTTACGGATGCATCACGAGCTACCCCCAAAAACCAACATCTCATGATGCACTACAAGTTCATCAGTGGAGTGGTATGAGTACCACCTCCCAAAATATTATAGGTCTGGCATAAAGTTTTCATCAGTTCCTAGCTAGTGGAATGAATATTAGGTGAGCGAAGCAGACATAGCAATAGCGTAGGCCAGGTGAACTAAGCATGGTGCTTGCGCAGCCACATCCTAAGCCAGATCTTCCTGTCTGCCGGTGTCACGCGAGCAAAGAAAGTACCGTCGGTCTTGTTATCCGCAAGGTGATCGATCGCCGCAATCAGGTTGGAGGTAGAGTACACCTTCTTCCAGTTCACGAGAGGTGGTTGATCAAAGATGAGCTTCATCTGGTGGTAGTTGACAATGGGCTTGTTCAGCAACTCGACGTCCTTCGGGAATTTCTAACATTGAGATGAGATTTGGTTAGTTGAGTGAACCATAGTAGTTTGAACATGTTGATCAAAGAAGTGATATGCAAAGCTCACCATGATCAGATGCTTCAACTCGTCCTTGTCCAACACGATCGCACAGCCCGTGCTATCAAATGTCACCCCTGGAAGCTTCTTAAGCTTGCACACCGTCACCCACTTCGCTTTCCACTTCCTCATGTGGTTGTACACCTGACCAGGGGTGACGGTAATGCCTGTGAAGTCTTTTACATCATTGCAAACACTTTTCAGATAGCACTCTTTGAAGCCGTGGCTCAAGTCAAGCCCCCTGTCGACTAGCTCGCAAATCCTGTTTAGGACGAACTCTGACAAACTTGGATTCCACACCATGTTTGGTCTCGCCTCCACCACACATGGTGAGTTGTTAGGCACCATCCATGCCATAGATAGAATTTGTTTCATTAGATCTAGAGACGGCGGGATGACCTACACCACAACAATAAACATTGCCAAGCATGACAATCGATGGAATGTGTTTCATCCGAGTAAATAGGGTTCAACAATGACAAGGACAACAATGGCAAGCTGAACTATGGCAAACACAACAATGGCAAGCACAACAATGAACAATGGCAAGCAGAACAATGACAAGGACAACAATGGCATGCTGAACTATGGCAAGCACAACAATGGCATGCTGAACTATGGCAAGCACAACAATGGAAAGCAGAACAATGACAAGGACAACAATGGCAAGCTGAACTATGGCAAGCACACAATGGCAAGCACAACAATGAACAATGGCAAGGCCAAAAATGCTGACATTCAGGGGAGTTGGATTAAGCGCTGATGTTGGAGAGCTCGAAGGAGTGGAGGGCAGCACCACCGTGCCAGTGCTAGATGGGGTGGAAGGCAGCACAACCGTGCCAGTGCTAGACGGGGTGGAAGGCAGCACCACCATGCATGTGCTCGACGGGGTGGAAGGCAGCACCACCGTGCCTATGCTCGACGGGGTGGAAGGCATGACCTACAGAACATGCAAATCCACCACTAAATCGACTATGAGGCATACCTAATCCTAGCATGTGTGAACTAGATCTAAGGCATCTACATATACATCCACATCCAGGGATTCAGAGTTCTTACCACCAAAACAGGGGTCGGCAAAGAAGGAGAAGGGACGCCGGCGATAGCCACCGCCGAGCTCCTCATCACTGGCGCTGTGGAGCTCCTCCTCTTTGCCGCTGCGCATGATCCAGCCATGGCTTCAGATCTTCGAAGGGGACGAGCTCGATTTGGGGGAAATGACGGGTCTGGATTTCGGTGGTGAGCGCTGAGCTAAATAAGGGGCCGGAAGAGCGGGCAGTGACTGAAATTCTCCCGCCACTTTTTCACCACACAATCTGAGCTCGCGCCAGCTCTGGTGCCTGCATCTGCTCGTATGCCACGTTCTCGAAATAGCTCGAGACGAGGGTGGCTCTGGGAAAACGCTTGATTCGGATGTTTCTCCAGGGCCTGCCCCGGAGGTGCTTTGAGCAGCGTGCGGGACACAACGCAGGCTTGGCCCAGGAATCCAATCAACGGCCTCTTAGCTACCTAGGGCCTGATTGGACTCTTTGCAGGCTACCAATCGTGCCCCAACTACTTGCGTAGTGCAGAATAGTTGGCGAGTGATAGTAGAGGCACAGGCCGTGCACCTCGAGCGCGAGTCCCGGCGCATAAGCACTCGTCCATCTCGTCAGCGGCAAATTGTGGCCCGACAATCAAGAAACAACTATAAGGATGGCGCTACTGGACTTAGGGCGACGAGAATTTCTCCTAGTACGCCCGACCATGACGTGCGCCAAATTGCATCTCCGGCACTGCGCTACTGCTAACGGGCACCAGGACAGGGATGAGTACAAGTAGTCCCTCCGACCCATATTACTCTTTGCAAATACGGATGTATCTATCACCAGAATGCATCTAGATACATCCGTATTAGTGAAGAGTATTATGGGTCGGAGGGAGTAGTATTTGTTTCATAAACAGTCAAGGGTCTATAATTAATACTCTATGGTATCGAGTTCGTACAGGTCACATGACCATTGGTAGATTCTTTTGTCCCGATACCTCTTAATCATACCCTACATTCATACACTTGCCAACGAGAACGAGAGAAAATTGTGCACACAAACATATTCATCATCACCACAAATGTGTCGTGCTCACAAATAAATTGAGCCAACTAGTTGCAAGTCTCTCTTATGCTCACACATACATATATTTGACCTTCCCTAGTGACTTGTGACAATTTAATTTGTCAATTTATGATTTGGTGTACCTTTTTGGAACATATTTACTGTTCCCATTTAGTGTTTTTGTACATTTGATTTCGGTGGTTGTAACGCAACCTCTGTCATAGAGATTAACCTTTTTATATCCGGGGTCGGAGGGGGCTAGGGGCTGTGTAATGTCTATTGCCTCAAAGCTAGAATATTTTGTCTAAGATATAAAACAATTGTTAGCACATAGTAGTAATCAATGCACACACTCATCTACATTTTGGGATGAGAAGACTCCATCTTTGGATGCCCCTTGGCTCAATGGTTCAAAGATGAAAGACATAGCCCCACTTGTCTTCATGACCTCCTTGATAATGAAATGGAACGTCAAAGCAGCCCTAGCAAAGGATGCATGGATCTGAAAGATCAACATGAATATCAATCTATCAATGGACCACATATGCAAATTTGCTACTCTCTGGAATTTTTTGACAAGCCAATTAATGACGGTGTGTTGGATGATATAACTCAGATCCTAACCTATAATATAATTGGCAATGCTCGAGAAAATACACTTTAGTAGGCACAATTTGTAGGGCAACACCTCTTCTGACGTGCTCTTCAGTTTGAAATATTGGGCCCCACCAAAAATAATGTCCTTAGTGATACGTCTCAAACGTATCTATAATTTTTGATGCTCCATGCTTGTTTTCACACCATTTGCTTAGTGTTTCGTTACACTTCGTGGCATTTTTATGCATTTTCTGGAACTAGCCTATTAACGAGATGCCACAGTGCCAGTTCCCTGTTTTCTGCTGTTTTTGTGTTTCAAAAAAGTTACACATGAAATATTCTCGGAATTGGATGAAACAAAAGCCGAACATCCAGAAATTTACCGAAGCTTCCAGAGAACCAAAGAGGAGACGGAACGGAGCCAGGGGTGGCCTCACCACCAGGGGTGCGGCCCAGGGCCTGGCCGCGCCGCCCTGTGGTGAGCCCCACCTGGTCCACTTCTGACGCTGCCCCTTCGCCTATAAAGACCCCCCGATGGGAAAAACCTAAACACCCGATCACTTTTCCAGAAACACATCGCGATCCGCCGCCGTCGTCGACCCGAGATCGGGAGGGTCCAGAAGATCTTCCCGGCACCCTGCCGGAGAGGGGCATCACCACCGGAGGTCTTCTTCATCGCCATGCTTGCCTCCGGCGCGATGAGTGAGTAGTCTACCTTGGACTATGGGTCCATAGCAGTAGCTAGATGGTTGTCTTCTCCACCATGTGCTTCATGTTTAGATCTTGTGAGCTGCCTTACATGATCGAGATCACCGTTATGTAATTCTACATGTTGTGTTTGTTGGGATCCGATGAATATTGGTGTTATGATTGAGTTGATGTGCTGAATATTATCTTATGTTATCTCTATGTTTTTTATGATCTTGCATGCTCTCTGTTGTTAGTAGCTATCTTGGCCGAGTAGATACTAGTGACTCCAAGATGGGGTATTTATGCTCGATACTTGGGTTCATGCCTCTATTTAATCTGGGGGAGTGACAGAAACCTCTAAGGTTGTAGATGTACTGTTGCCACTAGGGAGAAAACAACATTCTTATGCCCAAGGGCATATGCTTTGTTTACATTACACACTTTGTATAATGCAGTTATCTGTTGTTCGCAACTTAATACTTGTGGAGTTCTCGGATTGATTCTCCGCGAATGGATTATTAGTCATAGATGCAGTTGGATGGCGGTCTATGTATCTTGTTGTAATGCCCAGAGTAAATCTCATAGTGATCCTCTCGACATATCACGTTATCTTTATTCTATCAATTGCCCAACTGTAATTTGTTTACCCAGCATGTGTTATTTTATCTTATGGAGAGACACCACTAGTGAACTATGGACCCCAGTCCTATTTCCATTATATTGCTATCACATGTTTACTTTACTCGCAATGTTTACTTTCTCGCATATTACTATTGCTTTCCACTCGATACGCTCATACCTTTGTTTCAAGCAAATCGGTGAGATTGACAACCTCATCGTAAGTTGGGAGCAAAGTATTTGGTTGTGTTGTGTGCAGGTTCCACATTGCTACTAGTTGAAGACGCACTAACAAGTGTCATAAACGGCGCCCTTGTTGGAAGTCACTAGGCTATCAAGCATCACCTTCTTGAGTTTGGTTTTTTCCTGGATTCGACATACCTTGGTTTCTTATTGAGACAAAAGCTTGCTGCTGTACTCATCATACCTTCCTCTTGGGGTTCCCAACTGGACGGTGAAAAACTATCAACACCGTGCCACATCACTTAGCTTGGCTCGCCATCCAAAATAGGCTTTGGACAGTCAAATGTCTGAAGAAGAGAGGGTGGACAAATTGTGTCCCCTATGTAAACGGGTTCCAGAATTGGTTGACCATCTTTCTATGCATTGCACATACTCCTATCGTCTTTGGGTCCTAATCAAAGAGTTGGCATGGGCTCCACTTCCTCGATCCTACTACCTCTTTGCTAGACAATCAATCTTCTCTAGGTGGTCCATCATGACCCAACACCAAAATTTATCTTCTGCCACTCTCATCTCATCTTGGGTATTATGGAACAAGCGAAACAAAAGAGTTCTCCACAATAAGCATGCCCCTTCTTCGGTTCTCCTAGGAAATATGAAAATGAGGCAAATTTTAGGGTACTTGTGGGCGCTAAGCGCATGAGTAAGCTTATTCTGGGGGAGTAGGACCTTTTTGTTGTAATATGACACCTTTTATTTCTTGTAAAATACTTTCTTAATTAATAGAGTGGTGAAATTTGCCACCGGATTAAAGAGAAAAAGTAAACCATTACGATGTCAGCTTGGATGTATATTTACGTGTACATCACATAATTCATACTACTTCAGATAGTCCTAAACCTTATGGGTATCAGCCTGGAGTATATTTGAACAATATTTCATAAACAATCACATATGCTCCATGTATTTCCAGTCCTATTAAGGCTACTTGAGAGGTACCTTATCGTACAGACATCTAGAATGCAAAGTGATACACCTCTAAGAAGTTCACCTTGTTTGTCCACTTTAGTAGCCGCCATGCCACTTACGATCCTTCATTTTGGCAGGGCGTCGTTGGCCGCCACTAACATTGACGAGTGATTGTTATATAAATGCACTAAGGGTCTATAATCAACACTAGGTGGAATTTTATTCCTACATGCCTAATTGCTAAAGGTAGATGCATTTGTCCCAATGTCTCTTAATCTTAGCGTACACTATACATACAAAAATATTCATCATCCGGAAAGGCTCCGTGGTCACAAATAAGCTGAGCCAGCTAGTTGTGAGTCTCTCATATGTTTTTCTCACAATCATGCTAGCTCTTTATATGACCTCCCTAGTTACAGCGACAATTTGATTCGCCCCTATCTGTGATTTTGCATATCTTTTTAAAACATATATTTTTTATTCATTTATTATTTTTGTAGATTATATTTCAATGTTTGCAGCGCAACCTCCCTGCCGCAAAGAATAGGGTTTATATTTTTTCAAAATGGAGGATGAGACCTCTGGCCTTCGTATATGAAAAGATGCATATGACTTTCTTTATTAATTTATTCAACGAAAGGACAGATAAAGAACATACATTAATAAATTCTAAGCTCCACACAACACCTAGAAACCCACAAAGGGTGAACAATATGGTTTATATAGCCAATGTTGAAAAGAGGCTTAGGGGATGTGTTATGGCTATTGCTCCAAAGCTTGAACGGAAATTACTTTGGTGATAATCTGATAACAATCGACAAACCTCCAGGACATCTATCTTGTCCTTTCACTAGTAATAATCAAGACATAGTAATCAAAACACGCTCATCTACAATCAACAAACCTCCACAACACCTACAACCATCGACACATAGTAGAATCAAGACACACTCATCTACAAAAATTGTTTGGTGATGATAGTCTCATAACAATCTGATAAACCTCTAGGACATCCTGGTGCGGACGCCATACCACGGACCAATCACTTGCTATGTCAGTACACTCTTATCCTTGTCATAGATCACGATACTGGTAAATATGCTAAATATCCAGAAGAATCCACTCATGCAGGTACTCAATGGTAAACACCAAATCTTAAAATGTACAAAAAAAGTCAAGCGGACAATAACACCCTCAGAAGAATAATCACAAATGTACTACAAATTTCTCTGTTTCGCCAACCCCACATACTCCCACATAAATCAAGAGATGCCACTCCACTGCAAGTACACACACACGAACATCAACACTGAGCTCTATAGAACGCTCTCATTGATTTCTTGCTTATACCATCACGCACTCCACGGTTGATCCAAGTCAGGTTCTATTTCATTAGGAGCAGATGCTTTGCAGCAACAACAATCCCGCGATGCCGAAGCGGTAGCGAGGGAGTGCCTTATCCGGGTGGGGTTCAACCAGCTACCAACGGTGCGAGACATATCGCTGTAGTGGAACTTGGAGGTCGAGTCGCCGAACTACAACTAGTACTTGCCTAGTGCAGAATAGCTGGCGAGCGATAGTAGAGGCGCAGCCCGTGCACCTCGAGCGCTAGTCCCGGCGCATAAGCACTCGTCCATCTCATCAGCGGCAAACTGTGGCCCGACAATCAAGAAACAACTATAAGGATGGCGCTACTGGACTTAGGGCGACGGGAATTTCTCCTAGTACGCCCGACCATGATGTGCGCCAACTTGCAGCTCCTGTGCTGCGCTACTGCTAACGGGCACCCGGACAGCGATGAGTACAAGTATTTGCTTCTTAAACAGTCAAGGGTCTATAATTAATACTCTATAGTATCGAGTTTCTACAGTTCACATGACCATTGGTAGATGCTTTTGTCCCGATACCTCTTAATCATATACCCTACATTCATACACTTGCCAACGAGAACAAGAGAAAATTGTGCACACGAACATATTCATCATCACCACAAATGTGTCGTGCTCACAAATAAATTGAGCAAACTAGCTGCAAGTCTCTCTTATGCTCACACATACATGCTCTATATTTGACCTTCCCTAGTAACTTGTGATAATTTAATTTGTCAATTTATGATTTGGCGTACCTTTTTGGAACATATTTGTTGTTCCCATTTAGTGTTTTTGTACATTTGATTTTGGTGGTTGCAACGCAACCTCCATCATAGAGATTAACCTTTATATATCCGGGGTCGGAGGGGTCTAGGGGCTGTGTAATGTCTATTTTCTCCAAGCTAGAATTAAAAAATATTTTGTCTAAGATATAAAACAATCGTTAGCACAATAGTAGTAATCAATGCACACACTCATCTACATTTGGGATGAGAAGACTCCATCTTCGGATGCCCCTTGGCTCAATGATTCAAAGCACTTGTCTTCATGATCTCCTTGAGATGAAATGGAATGTCAAAGTAGCCCCAGCAAAGGATGCATGGATCTCAAAGATCAACTTGAATATCAACCTTTCAATGGACCACATATGCAAATTTGCTACTCTTTGGACTTTTTTGACAAGTCAATTAATGACGGTGTGTTGGATGATATAACTCAGATCCTAACCTATAATTGGCAATGCACGAGAAAATACGCTTTAGAAGGCGCAATTTGTAGGGCAACATCGTTTCTGACGTGCTCTTCGGTTTGAAATATTGGGCCCCACCAAAAATAATGTCCTTAGCATGGCTCGCCATCAAAAATAGGATTTAGACAGTCGAATGTCTGAAGAAGAGAGGGTGGACAAATTGCGTCCCCTATGTAAACGGTTCCAGAATTGGTTGACCATCTTTCTTTGCATTGCACATACTCCTGTCGTCTTTGGGGCCTAACCAAAGAGTTGTCTTGGGCTCCACTTCCTCGAT
Source organism: Dactylis glomerata (assembly GCA_007115705.1). Lineage (NCBI taxonomy): Eukaryota > Viridiplantae > Streptophyta > Magnoliopsida > Poales > Poaceae > Dactylis > Dactylis glomerata. Next base: position 163,500 of record QXEO01001369.1, read on the forward strand.
CCTACTACCTCTTTGCTAGACAATCAATCTTCTCTTGGTGGTCCATCATGACACAACACAAAGATTTATCTTCTGCCACTCTCATCTCATCTTGGGTAATATGGAACAAGCGAAACAAAAGAGTTCTCCATAATAAGCATACCCCGTCTTCGCTTCACCTAGGAATATGAAAATAGGCAAATTTTAGGGTACTTGTGGGCGGTAAGCGCATGAGTAACCTTATTCTGGGGGAGTAGGACCTTTTTGTTGTAATATGAAACCTTTTCTTTCTTGTAAAATACTTTCTTAATTAATAGATTGGTGAAATTTTCCACCGGATTAAAAATAAAAAGTAAACCATTATGATGTCAGCTTGGATATATATTTACGTGTACACCACACAATTCATACTACTTCAGATAGTCCTAAATCTTATGGGATATCACTCTCGAGTATCTTTGAACAATATTTCATAAACAAACACATTTGCTCCATGTATATCCAGTCCTATTAAGGCTACTTGAGAGGTACCTTATCGTACAGACACCTAGAATACAAAGTGATACACCTCTAAGAAGTTCACCATATTTGTCCACTTTAGTAACCGTCATGCCACATACGATCCCTTCATTTTGGCAGGGCGTCGTTGGCCGCCCCTAACATTGACGAGTGATTGTTTATATAAAAGCACTAAGGGTCTATAATCAACACTTGGTGGAATTTCATTCCTACATGCCAAATTGCTAAGGGATGCATTTGTCCCAATGCCTCTTAATCTTAGCGTACACTGGCCAACAAGGAGGATATACATACAAAAATATTCATCATCCGCAAAGGCTCCGTGGTCACAAATAAGCTGAGCCAGCTAGTTGTGAGTCTCTCCTATGTTTTTCTGACAATCATACTAGCTCTTTATATGACCTCCCTAGTTACAGCGACAATTTGATTCGCCACCTATCTTTGATTTTGCATATATTTTTAAAACATATATTTTTTATCCATTTATTATTTTCATAGATTAGATTTCAATGTTTGCAGCGCAACCTCCCTGCCGCAAAGAATAGTGTTTATATTTTTTCAAAATGGAGGATGAGACCCCTGGCCTCCGTATATGAAAATATGCATATGATTTTCTTTATTAATTTATTTAACGAAAGGACGGATAAAGAACATACATTAATAAATTCGAAGCTCCACACAACACCTAGAAACCCAACAAAGGGTGAACAATATGGTTTATATAGCCAATGTTGAAAAGAGGCTTAGGGGATGTGTTGGCTATTGCTCCAAAGCTTGAACGGGAATTACTTTGGTGATAATCTGATAACAATCGACAAACCTCCCGTACATCTTTTTTTCCATACGCCCCCACGTATGGAGCCGGGTTCCACTATCACAAGGATAACAGAACAAATGTCTTTTACAAACACAATAGCAAAATAAAGGAAAAAGCACGATGGGGCTAAACGCAAGCAGCAGCAAAGTCTGCTACTTAAGGCAACCTAAAACAGAGTATTTTTAACGCGGCAAGGTTTCACTGGAATATTACAACACCAGCACCAAAAGTAAACAACCCAGATTAACAGCAGATCTTGGAACTTGAGGTTCTCAGACGGAAACTTCTTCATCTTCGTCAACTTCCTCCTGGATTCTTGCCCTCGATGCCCCAACCTGTCTGGCCATCTCATGCGCCGACGTCGCTCCTCTCTGAAGGCGCGAAGCTCCTTCCAGCAACATCTCCCTATCATTTTCACGCTGGAGACCTGCCCAATATCGGAGAAAAGCACACATATAACAAATCAAACCCACAGGAGAGGAAATAAGCTTGCCCTCAAAACAAGCATTATTTCTGGTCTTCCAAATAGCCCAGCACAAAGCTGCAATCCCCACAATGTGAAAATTGGGACCAACGGGAAAAACTTTGGCAATCCACCAAAAGTATTGAGTAAAGCAAGAGGGTCTAGAAAAGACACCTAGAACCGTGCTAATAGTACTCCACATGTAGGCAGCCATGGGACAGGTAAAAAACAAATGAGTGATGGTTTCATCAGCAGGACAAAACTAACAAGTAAAACTACCAATCCATTTTCTCTTTTTTATGTTGTCTTTTGTAGCTATTGCATTGTGCCAGATTAACCAGAGCCAAAATTTGATTTTAAGAGGAATTTTTGCTTTCCAAAGTTGTTTAAAACTTCTGTCAACTCCAACTGCTGAGAGTTTATTATATAAAGATTTAACAGAAAAGATCCCAGATTTAGTAAGTTTCCATCTAGGTTTGTCCTGTTCACGATTGAGGGCAATCATAGCCAGTTTATCTCTCATACAGCGCCACTGGGACTGAATCTGAGGATTCATCTAGCGCCTATATCTGAACTGCCAGCCTAGGACTGCAGCCTCAGCTATAGTCAACTGTTGGTCCAGACAGATCGCAAACAACTCAGGAAATTTTTCACAAAATGGAGATGATCCACACCAGGCATCATTCCAGAAGTCAGTAGATTTGCCATCACCCACCACCATCATCCTCTGATTAAGGTACAAGTGCTTCACTTTCCACAGATCCTTCCAAACAGGAGAATCATCATTTCTTAATTTTATATGATGCAGACTTTTGTTTATGTCGTACTTGGCTTTCACCAGGCTCTGCCAAAGACCTTCTTCTGTCTCCAACTTCCACCACCATTTACAAAGCAAGCACTGATTAAACAGCTGCAGATTCTTGATTCCCAGACCACCTTTTTGTCTGGGCTTACAAACAAGATCCCATTTAACTAAGTGATATTTTCTCTTTTCACTATTTCCCCCCCAGAAGAACTTCCTTATTATTTTGGTCAATTTCTCCAGATTGGTAAGTGGAAGCAAATACATTGACATATGATAGATAAGTGTGCTACTCAAAGAGGACTGGATGAGAGAAAACCTCCCACCAATCGAAGAGGAGTGGCCCACCCACCCATCAAGCTTCTTCATTAGCTTATCAGAGAGATAGTCCACATCAGCCACCCTGAGACGAGTCCCACACACAGGTACCCCCAAGTATTTTATGGGCCAATCCCCCAGTTGGCAACCAAAGATGTCAGAGTAGACCATTTTCTTCTCATCATCATGCAAAACCATCATGATTTCACTTTTAAGAAAATTGATTTTCAATCCTGACATAGCTTCAAACATGTAAAGGATTAACTTCATGTGTATAATCTGCTCCATGTTATCTTGAATCAGCAAAATTGTATCATCCGCATATTGAAGAATCACCACCCCATTTTCAATTAAGTGGGGGACCAACCCAGTCACCAACTTGGCTTCTTGAGCCTGAGCAATCATTTTAGCCAAACCCTCAGCAGCAATATTAAACAGGAAAGGAGAGAAAGGATCACCCTGTCTCACCCCTCTGTGGCTGCCAAAATCCTTTCCCCTTGTGTTATTTATCTTCACACAAAGGGTACCATCCCTGATTATACCATTTATCCTTGCACACCACTCTTCACCGAAACCTTTCTGTGCAATACACTTCATCAGGTAGTTCCAGTCAACCTTATCATAAGCCTTTTCAAAATCCAATTTCAATACCACACCGTGTTGTTTTTTCCTTTTAGCTTCATGCAGAATTTCATGCAAAGACATCACCCCATCCATTATGTTCCTCTTTTTGATGAAGGCAGTTTGACAGGGAGAGATCAATTTATTCATGAAGGGTTCTACTCTGAGGGTAGCAACCTTAGTCAACCATTTATACAGTACCTGTAGTAGGCAGATGGGCCTGTACTTCTGAATCACATCTGCATCAGGAGCTTTCTGTAACAAAATAATCATACCAAAATTTAATCTGTAAAGGTCTAACACTCCCAACTTCCAGTCATAGAAAATGTTCATGATAACATTTTTGATAATAGGCCAACAGGCCTGATAGAACTCAACAGGAATTCCATCAGGACCTGGAGCTTTATTTTTCACCATACTGTTAATAGCAGCTTGGATTTCCTCCTCGGAAAAAGGCTCATTTAATTTTATATTATCCTCATCAGACAACTTTTCCTGCACAGACCAAACACTATCAGCCAGCTGCATCAAATTCCCTTCCCCAGGTCCAAACAGCATTTTATATTACTCAGTAGCATGAGTTAACAAGTTAGCAGTCCCCTGAATGTGAATATCATCTTTTTTCAAGGAATACATTGTATTTTTCCTTCTCCTCCCATTAGCCACACGATGAAAATAGGCAGTGTTGTTATCACCTTCTAGTAACCATTTCTCACTTGATCTACTAAACCAGTATAATTCCTCTTCCTCATAGATTTTCATGAGTTTAAACTGAATTTCTCCTTTCCTGGCAAACAGCGGCCCAGGCAAGACATTAACTTCTTCTAAGTTTTCTAAATTCTCCAGCTCACTCAGCAAGTCTCTTTTGATTTTCAAAGATTCCCCTCTGACATTTGCCCCCCCCAACCTTTCAAACTATTCTTCACATTCCTCAACTTCTCCTGGACCACACTGATACTATCACTCTCTCACACAGGAATCTTCCAGGCTTTATCCACTCTCAGCTGGAAATCAGGTTGTAGTAACCAAGATTTTTCAAACCTGAATTCCCTGCTTCTGACCTCCACATTTTCCTTAGTGTCCAGAATAATGGGGTTATGATTTGACATAACCCGAGGAATTTTCCTTGCACTTGATAAGGGGAAAAAGTTCTCCCAATCATGATTTATCAGAATCCTATCCAACTTCTCCAAAGTAGGATTTTCTTGGTTATTTGACCAGGTAAACATGCCACCACTTAGAGGAAGTTCTCTAAGAGCAAACTTGCTGATAATTGAGTTAAAATCATCAGAAAATCTAGTTATCCCACCACCTTTATTTTTCTCAGCTACAAACCTCAAAATATTAAAATCTCCACCAATTAATGATGGAATGTCCAAGTTCTCACAAATATCAGAAAAGGTCTAAAGAAATAAATCTTTATCCTCATCCTGAGCTGCTCCATACACAACTATTAACCAGTACTCCTTCTGAAATTTTAGATCACAAACTCTAGCCTTAACAAAAAATCTTCCCACAAAGAAGGATATGATATTAAATCTAGGGGATTTAATACCACATAGTATTCCACCAGAACGTCCCACAGAGGGAGACCAAAGCCAATTATATGAATTGTCCAGATCAAACTTTCTCCAAACAGAGCTGTCAACTTTCCTCTTCATTGTTTCTTGAAGTCCAATAAAGTCAAATTTGTGTTCATAAATGGGATCACGAAGACAAAAAGAAAAACCTTTTTTCCCCACACCCCTACAGTTCATAATGAGACCTATCATTTAGAATTTTTAGCTGTATGGCTTCTCAGCCTAGGGCCAGTAATAATATCACACAGAGGGTGATTATTACTGCCTTTTCGAAGGGATTTTGTACCACAGAGGGGTACCCCTTGATTTGACTTCTTACCACCAGACAACTTCATCAATTTTTTCTTAGTTTTCCTAGAAACTACAGGAGTAAACTCATCCAAATTATCATCAATACTATCCAAACCAATATCCTCCTCACCAGATTTCTCATTTTCTATTTCTACAACATTAGACACAACATTCTTAACAAGTTTCTTATTAGCCAGATTATCCCTAGCAGATTCCAAGTCTTTGAGTAGGTGGATAGTAGTTAAAGGAATACAGGTAACATCAATCCCAATTTCTAGAGCCTTATCTAAAATCACCTCATCTTGTAGAACAGAAAAGGAATTAACATTAACTATATAATTACCTTCCAAATTCTTCTCCTTGGTAGTCTGCACAGCCTTCTCCAAGATGTTGACATGAGCTCTCCCTTCAGCTTGAATTCTGGAACTCACACGAGTAGGCAGGGGTTGCTCTGGAGTTGGGATAGCAGGTACAGAGGACCTGACTCTGACGGTAGCAGTATTAACTGGACTTGAAGGAAGTTCAGTAATCTGCACCTTAGATGTTCTGAGCATATTGGTCTCACCATTCTCAGAGGAAATGGCGGCTTCCTGTGAAGAAAGAGAGTCAGAGTCCAAAGATTGATCCAAAGGAGATTTGACCACAGGATCTAATTGAGCTCCTGGAATCCTCTGCAACTGTTCCTTCCACATATAGCATTTATCACTTCTTGATTTCAATAAATCCCTTAGGAATTCCTCATAAGTGAGCTCATTCTGCAGAGGTTCTCCAACGTTCTCCACCACACCATCAGTAATCCTCGGCCTTGCTAGATATTCCAAGTAAGCAGGGTAGTGATCCATAGCTGGGGAAATTCTGGAAGTACTAGAGTCACCAGCAACTTGCTTAGGTGCTCCATACCCGAAAAGCCTAGCCTTCTCTCCCATTGAAGATTCATCATCATCACTGTCCACAGAGGGGACAATATCAGCAGCTTTCCTTTTCCCTCTAGCATCAGACTCATGAACATATTGCACCACTTGAACTTGCCTGTTAATTATAGGGGCCTGATAGGAATTCCTAGCATCACGCATGAAACCACCAGGAGCAGACTGAGAACCCACATTCCTACTATTTCCAGGGGAGTCTAGCCTGGTTCTCTTGGGAGTATGCCCAGCAGCAGAAGGTCTGGCTGTATCAGGTCTATTCTGGTCAGTTTGTTCAACAGGAACTAGAATTGATTCAACTTGAGGTCTGCCTCTTGGAATTTCCCTGGTGAATTCTAGATCATAGAAGCTAGCACCAATATTCACATTCGGAACAACTGGTGGAACAAGAGCCACGTTCATGTTACCAATTTGAATTCTCACATACTCAACATTGTTCAAGCTGTGTCTGTCAACAGCCAGAGTTCTACCAACAGTGCTTCCAGCATAGACAGCAACTGGGCAATTCCTGTTATCAATGGGAATTCCTTTTACCTGAAACCAGGCAATGTCCAGGTCACCAGTGGCACCATAGCCAGGAAACCAGGGAACAACCTTGACCACCACATTCTGCACCGTTCTGAGATTTGGCCTTCCAAAGTGCACCCAGGCATCAATATCCCTGGCACTGGGAAAGCGCATCAGAAATTTTTTGGCTGACATAGGCTTTGCATACCACCTCCAAGTGCAGCTGGGCCCAGCCCAATGGGTGAATTCATTCTCCAGCTGATTTGCTGAGATATCTCCTTCAAGTATTTCCACCACACCCTGATAAATTTTCTTCGCAGGAGCAGCATTCCTTATATCAGGAATCACAAAGAAACCATTACCTGGGACAGCTGCGCCCACAAAGGGGGCTGCAACTTCCCAAGGTTGAGATTCAAAGAAGACAAAATTGTCAGAATGGACATCACCACAAATTCTGCAAATATCACCATCATCTAATACTTGATTCCTATTCTCTCTAAATTGGACATTACGCTCTGGAATGACAGCATTCGCCGCCTCTCCACGATCAGCTTGATTCTGATTTTGCTGTCTCACCTCAGCATACCCATCATCATTTCTCAGATTTGAAGCAGCAACAGAATTGTTCACAGGACCATCTCTCTGGTCAGACTCTCTATACGAATTGTTGGCAGAATTATCAGAGTCGATCTCCCTGATCTCAGATCTATGTGCCCATCGATCTCTATTGCTCGGATTTGGCTCAGCACGAAGAGCTAGGCCAACCGGCCGCTCTTGAGGAGCAATGGCACCTAAACGATTGGGATTGAAACGTACCTCACGAGACTCCCTGCTACGAGATCTGTTGCCACGCGGATTGTAGTTCCCCCATCATTGATTCACCTGGCGCCCGAGATCTCGGCCCCGCTGATCCCTCGGATCAACCTCCTGGTCGTAGAACTCATGACGCTGATGCAGATTGATACGTCTCAAACGTATCTATAATTTTTGATGCTCCATGCTTTGTTTTACACCATTTGCCTATTGTTTCGTTACACTTAGTGGCATTTTTTATGCATTTTCCGGAACTAACCTATTAACGAAGTGCCACAGTGCCAGTTCCCTGTTTTCTGCTATTTTTGGTTTCAGAAGTGATACACAGGAAATATTCTCGGAATTGGACGAAACAAGTTCCTGAAGTCATATTTCACCGGGGAGCTCCCAAAGATCAGAAGACCTGACGGAGGGGGGCCACGTGGCCCCCACACACAGGGGTGGCGCGGCCAGGCCCCTGGCCGCGCCGGGCCCGTGTGAGGGAGCGTGGGACCTCCTCTGACAGTCCCCCTTCGCCTACATATACCCCCTGACGAGGAAAACCTAAGGGCCCGATCAGTTTTCCAGAATACATCGCGATCCGCCGCCGCCGTCGACCCGAAGATCGGAAGGGTCCAGAAGCTCTTCCCGGCACCCTGCCGGAGAGGGGAATCGCCACCGGAGGTCTTCTTCATCGCCATGCTTGCCTCCGGAGCGATGAGTGAGTAGTCTACCTTGGACTATGGGTCCATAGCAGTAGCTAGATGGTTGTCTTCTCCACCATGTGCTTCATGTTTAGATCTTATGAGCTGCCCTACATGATTGAGATCACCGTTATGTAATACTATGATGTTGGTTTGTTGGGATCCGATGAATATTGGTGTTTATGATTAAGTTGCTGTGCTGAATTATATCTTTTGTTATCTCTATGTTGTTTATGATCTTGCATGCTCTCCGTTGTTAGTAGCTATCTTGGCCGAGTAGTTGCTAGTGACTCCAAGAGGGGGTATTTATGCTCGATAGTGGGTTCATGTCTCTATTTCACCTGGGGGAGTGACAGAAACCTCTAAGGTGGTAGATGTGCTGTTGCTACTAGGGAGAAAACAACATTCATATGCTCAAGGGCATATGCTTTGTTTACATTACACACTTTGCTTAATGCAATTATCTGTTGTTCGCAACTTAATACTTCTAGGGTGTTCGGATTGATATCCCAGGGAGTGGATTATTAGTCATAGATGCAGTTGGATGGCGGTCTATGTATTTTGTTGTAATGCCCAGAGTGAATCTCATAGTGATCTTCTTGACATATCACGTTATCTTTATTCTATCAATTGCCCAACTATAATTTGTTTACCCAGCATGTTATTTATCTATGGAGAGACACCACTAGTGAACTGTGGACCCCGGTCCTATTTTAATCATATTGCAATCACCTGTTTACTTTTCCCGCATTGTTTACTTTACTCGCATATATTCTACTGTTTTCCACTCGATACACTCATAACCTTTGTTTCAAGCAAACCAGTGAGATTGACAACCTCATCGCAAGTTGGGAGCAAAGTATTTGTCTGTGTGTGTGCAGGTTCCACAAACACCTTCAGTCGTCATCGTCTCCCTTCTCCTGTTCGATATACCTTGGTTTCTTAACTGAGGGAAAACTTGCTGCTGCACTCATCATACTTTCCTCTTGGGGTTCCCAACGGGCTGGTCATTCACCACGCACAAGGACTGCCTGTTGCCATCAAAGGCATCAGCACTTTTTCTGGCGCCGTTGCCGGGGAAGGAAGAGAGAAGACTTCTGCGAGTGGAGTTCTTCGCACACACATTCTTTACTTTGTTATTTGTTTTGCTTTACTTTATTTTATTTTACCTGCATTGCTTTCTATATCAAAAACCCAAAAAATTTAGAATCCTTGGTAGTTGTTTTTACTTGTTTACTTTCGTTTTGCTGAAATGGGTACTCCTGAAAACACCAAGTTGTGTGACTTTGCTAGCATGAACAATAGTGATTTTATCTGCACTCCTATTGCACCAACTGTTCCTGCTACCACTTTTTATGAGATCAAGCCTGCTTTATTGAACCTTGTTATGAAAGAGCAATTTTCTGGTGCTAGTACTGAAGATGCTGCAGCTCATCTCAACAATTTTGTTGAGCTATGTGAGATGCAGAAATATAAGGATGTTGATAGTGATATTATTAAACTCAAGTTGTTTCCTTTTTCTTTGAGAGGAAAAGCTAAAGATTGGTTGCTGTCTTTGACTAAGAATAGTATTGATTCATGGGCTAAGTGTAAGGATGCTTTTATTGGTAGATATTATCCTCCTGCTAAGATTATATCGTTGCGTAGCAATATTATGAAGTTTACTCAGTTTGATAATGAACATGTTGCTCAAGCTTGGGAAAGAAAGAAATCTATGGTAAAGAATTGCCCCACTCATGGACTGACTACTTGGATGATTATCCAAACTTTTTATGCAGGACTGAATTTTTCTTCAAGGAACCTACTTGATTCAGCTGCTGGAGGCACGTTTATGTCCCTTACATTGGGCGCCGCATCAAAGCTACTCGACAACATGATGGTAAATTATTCCGAATGGCACACCGAGAGAGCTCCACAAGGTAAGAAGGTAAATTCTGTTGAGGAAACCTCTTCCTTGAATGATAAGATTGATACCATTATGGCTATGCTTGCTAATGATAGGACTCATGTTGATCCTAATAATGTTCCTTTGGCCTCTCTGGTTGCTCAAGAAGAGCAAGTTGATGTGAATTTCATTAGAAATAACAATTTTAATAACAATGCTTATAGGAACAATTTTGCTAGTAACAATTATAGGCCGTATCCTTCTACCAATGGTAATGGTTATGGTAACTCTTATGGTAATTCCTACAACAACACTAGGGCCGCGCCCTCCGAGCTTGAGGTAATGCTCAAGGACTTCATCGGTAAACAAACTGCTTTTAACAAGTCTGTTGAGGAAAAGTTAGGCAAAATTGATATTCTTGCTTCTAAAGTTGATAGCCTTGCTCATGATGTTGAACTTCTGAAACTAAAAGTGTTTCCTAATGATGTGAATGTGAGCAATATTGTTGCTGCCGCTAATGCTACCCAAGTTGGAATTGATAAAAATATTAGATTGTTAGCGGAATTGCATGCCAGGTGGGAAAGAGAAGATGAGATGGCTAGAGAGATGAAGGTATGTACTATTACTACCTCTAATGATGTTGCTCCTACTGATAGCAATCCTCTTACTTTGATTGGTGTAGAGAAAACTCCCACTCCTTGTGCTAAAAAGCCTAAAACTGCCAAAACTTTTTCTCAAAAGAGTGCTGAAATTTTTCGAAGTGTGGGAGATGATAGCTCTATTTCTTTTAATGATTTTGATGTTGATGGCTGCAATATATCTGAAGTTATTTTGTTCTTGCAAAATCTTGCTTTGACTCCCAATGCTAGTTCTTTAAATATTGCTTTTACTAAGCATATTACCAATGCTCTCATAAAGATTAGGGATGAAAAGTTGAAGCAAAAAGCCTCTGTTCCCAAGAAGTTAGAAGATGGTTGGGAACCCATCATTGATATGCATGTTAATGGTTATGATTGTCATGCTTTATGTGATCTAGGTGCTAGTATTTCTATTATGCCTAGAAAGATTTATGACATGCTTGATTTACCACCGCTTGAAAAATGTTATTTTGATGTTCCTATTGCTGATTTTGCTAAGAAGAAACCTTTGGGAAGAATTAATGATGTTCTTATTGTGGTTAACAATAACCTTGTTCCCGTTGATTTTCTTGTTATGGACGTTGAATGCCATGCTTCATGTCTTATTATATTGGGAAGACCCTTTCTTCGAACTGTAGGTGCTATTATTGATATGAGGGAAGGCACTATCAAGTATCAATTCCCGCTAAAGAAAGGTATGGAACACTTCCCTAGGAAAAGAAAGAAATTACTTTTTGACTCTATTCTTAGAGCAAATTATGAGCTTGATGCTTCATCACTTGATATTACTTGATTCGCAATTTTCTGCGCCTAGCTCAAAGGCGTTAAAGAAAAGCACTCTTGGGAGATAACCCATTGTTTACTTTTTAGTACTTTTTCTTTTATTTGAGTCTTGGAAGTCATTAATACTGTAATGACCGCTCCTTATCTTGTTTATTTCGTTTTTGTGCCAAGAGAAGCCTCTAATTTGAGTGAGGTAAAGATTTGGGGTTATTGCTGTCCTGAAACTGTTTTCGGTGCTGCACCGTAAAAATTCGTGAAAATTCTCTGTATATCTTTTGGACCTGAAATTTCTTGTGTATATGCCCCAGGTTATATCCAAACTTTTCTTAGTTGAACACTTTTTGATTTGAGCAACGGAAAATCCCTCACAAATTCGTCCATTATCAGCTGTCCAGTTTTGACAGATTTCTGCCAATATTTGTTTTTGCCACTTTATCGCTTTCTTTTGAGTTCTTTTTGATCATGGAACTCTTGTGGAAGTTGCTACAGTAGTATATACTTTATATGTGGTGGTTTTGGGTTGAAACCTGAAGCTAAAAGAGGTTGAATATATTTTATGCTTACACTAATGTTGCTAATAGAATTGTGTTTAGTTTTGTATGAAGGAAGTTTTCAAGTGTAGGGATTGGAGAATGATGAGATGAGTTGAAGAATGGACAAAAGCTCAAGCTTGGGGATGCCCATGCATCACCCCAAGAAATATCCAAGAAGTACAAGCGTCAAAGCTTGGGGATGCCCCCGAGGCACCCCTTCTTCATCGGCAAAAATCAGGTCACCTTTCAAAACACTATATTTTTATTGCTTCATGCACTATGTGTTTTTCTTGGAGCGTCAGTTGTTTTAGTTTGTTTAGTTTGTTTAGTTTGTTTGTTTGCTGCAATAAATGGTTGGACCCCAACAAATTTCCTTTGGAGGAGATATACTCGTTTTCATTTGCAAAGAATGCTCTAGTTTTCACTCTTATTAATCGAGCGTTCTACTTTTTCTGCTACTGCTTTTGGTTTTCGTTTTCGCCTTGATATGCGTTCAGATCTTGTCATATCTTTTCATCAAGGTGTATTTTTGCCTCTGATCTTTATTGGTTTTCATCAAAAGAGGTTGTTATAAAAATTTTAAATGGTGTTGGAAAAGAGAAAAAGCTTTGTGCAAAATAGTGGTACAAGAAGGAGCTTGTGTAGACTGCGGCTTAGGCTTTTTCATGTCATGCTTGATGTCTTTTTGATAGTATGCTTAGTGGTTTTGCTGTAGCATGACTTGTCTCAAATAACTGAGATTGCTTAATGAGCCTTTGAAAAAAATCATGCGTTGTTTTTATTGTATGGAAGCATTATTTTGGTTTTCTCCTTGATGCTTTATTTGGGTTGACTTGGCGCATGCTCACACATGTTAGACTCTTCCAAAGTCACCATTAGCCTTCATGATCATTTAGTTTTTGACTTTTGATGCCATCGTATGCTTCTTTTAATGTCGCTTTGTCGCTTTGCATGATTATGGCCATTATTGCTCTCTTAGTTGGTCGCTCCCAGTCTTTTGCTAGCCCTCACCTTGTACTGAGTATGAGCTCTACTCGTGCATCCAACTCCTAAAAGCCAAAGTTTTCCATTGTGTCCACCATACATACCTATTAGCAATTTGCTATTCCAAGTAAATTTGACTTGCTTTTATTTTCTCTTCAAATTAAACTCTTACCAGTGTTATGCGAAACTCGGTTAGTAAAGCTCTCACGAACCGGAAGGCACACTTTACTTTTTCCTGTTCTAAAAATTTGACATTGTGGTATTTTATGTTGAGTTGTTATGCTTGCAAGTTGTAAGTTGGATTCTAGCCCAACCATGCTGTCATGGGGCAAGCTTTCAACATTGCACTTCCTATTTGAGTTGATATCGTGATCTTTTGTTTATGGATGCCCGCTGTGTGAAATGAATTGGGAATCTTGTAGGGATCATGGAGTTTTTATATGTGTTAGGGAAACGCCGGGCCGCCAATCTAAGCCATGCATAATTCATGGTGGAAATTTGCAGCATACCCATAGTGAACATTCGACGACGCATCTCACAATAAAAAGCTAAACAATATAGCAAATAAAAGAGATGTTGAGGTGTTCATTGTCTGCTTGTCCTGTCATTTTGGTGTGGGCTTGTTCCATGTCATCGGGCACGGAGGTACCCCATTGGCGGTTCTCAATGATATGCATATACTTACAATGACAAGAGCCTTGCTTGGGACTCTAAGTAAACTAGCATGGTTTGGGTACTCGTATTCACGGGACACGAGGTTTTCAACTTATGATTTGTCAAGCATATGCATCATAATTGTTCTCGCATTAACTTTAACCATTCAAGATGCTTATGATGGGGGCAATGAGAGCTCAAAGCCGGTAAGTACCATAATTTTTCAAGGTTATAAAACTTGCAATCACTGCTTCCCTCTGTGAAGGGCCTTTCTTTTACTTTTATGTTGAGTCACCACCTTCTTTCTTTATGCACCATTAAGAGAGCATAGTTGTCATTCTTAGTGTGATATGCATTGTCCCAAGGTTCATTGATTGACTCATATTGTTGGTTTCACTTGTTCCTAAATTATTTGTATATAGTCGCCCTCTTAAACTTTGAGGTGTCCTATGCATTTATGTTTTGCTCTCTTTGAAGGACAAGCTGAAAACCATTTGTATGTTTTTCCTTATGATTTGAACACACGTTTGACTTTCATTGTTTCATTATCATGATCTTTTGTTTGTGTTCATCTGCATGTTTACAACATGGTTGCTAAGTTCTTATTGTCATGATTATATCTTTCATGCCCATGTTTTAAGTTCTATTGATCCCAGCTCACCAATGCTTACATATATGATCAAGATTGTGTAGGTGCATGTCACCTCAAAAATTATTCTTTTGTTATCACTTACCTACTCGAGGACGAGCAGGAGTTAAGCTTGGGGATGCTTGATACGTCTCAAACGTATCTATAATTTTTGATGCTCCATGCTTTGTTTTACACCATTTGCCTATTGTTTCGTTACACTTAGTGGCATTTTTTATGCATTTTCCGGAACTAACCTATTAACGAAGTGCCACAGTGCCAGTTCCCTGTTTTCTGCTATTTTTGGTTTCAGAAGTGATACACAGGAAATATTCTCGGAATTGGACGAAACAAGTTCCTGAAGTCATATTTCACCGGGGAGCTCCCAAAGATCAGAAGACCTGACGGAGGGGGGCCACGTGGCCCCCACACACAGGGGTGGCGCGTCCAGGCCCCTGGCCGCGCCGGGCCCGTGTGAGGGAGCGTGGGACCTCCTCTAACAGTCCCCCTTCGCCTACATATACCCCCTGACGAGAAAAACCTAAGGGCCCGATCAGTTTTCAGAATACATCGCGATCCGCCGCCGCCGTCGACCCGAAGATCGGGAGGGTCCAGAAGCTCTTCCCGGCACCCTGCCGGAGAGGGGAATCGCCACCGGAGGTCTTCTTCATCGCCATGCTTGCCTCCGGAGCGATGAGTGAGTAGTCTACCTTGGACTATGGGTCCATAGCAGTAGCTAGATGGTTGTCTTCTCCACCATGTGCTTCATGTTTAGATCTCATGAGCTGCCCTACATGATTGTGATCACCGTTATGTAATACTATGATGTTGGTTTGTTGGGATCCGATGAATATTGGTGTTTATGATTAAGTTGCTGTACTGAATTATATCTTTTGTTATCTCTATGTTGTTTATGATCTTGCATGCTCTCCGTTGTTAGTAGCTATCTTGGCCGAGTAGTTGCTAGTGACTCCAAGAGGGGGTATTTATGCTCGATAGTGGGTTCATGTCTCTATTTCACCTGGGGGAGTGACAGAAACCTCTAAGGTGGTAGATGTGCTGTTGCTACTAGGGAGAAAACAACATTCATATGCTCAAGGGCATATGCTTTGTTTACATTACACACTTTGCTTAATGCAATTATCTGTTGTTCGCAACTTAATACTTCTAGGGTGTTCGGATTGATATCCCAGGGAGTGGATTATTAGTCATAGATGCAGTTGGATGGCGGTCTATGTATTTTGTTGTAATGCCCAGAGTGAATCTCATAGTGATCTTCTTGACATATCACGTTATCTTTATTCTATCAATTGCCCAACTGTAATTTGTTTACCCGGCATGTTATTTATCTATGGAGAGACACCACTAGTGAACTGTGGACCCCGGTCCTATTTTAATCATATTGCAATCACCTGTTTACTTTTCCCGCATTGTTTACTTTACTCGCATATACTCTACTGTTTTCCACTCGATACACTCATAACCTTTGTTTCAAGCAAACCGGTGAGATTGACAACCTCATCGCAAGTTGGGAGCAAAGTATTTGTCTGTGTGTGTGCAGGTTCCACAAACACCTTCAGTCGTCATCGTCTCCCTTCTCCTGTTTGATATACCTTGGTTTCTTAACTGAGGGAAAACTTGCTGCTGCACTCATCATACTTTCCTCTTGGGGTTCCCAACGGGCTGGTCATTCATCACGCACAAGGACTGCCTGTTGCCATCAAAGGCATCACAGATCTTGAGCGCGCTCTCGATTCCCCTCCTGGAAATCTCGACCCGCACCTTGCTGGTACTGCTGATTTGATCTCGCCGCACCACCATCAAACGCACCCGCCGCAAAACCACCAGGCGGTCTTCTCGGAGCGTAGTTAGGACGAGCAGGGTACTGAGGACCCCCACGCCCACCACGTCCATAGGAAGACATCGGAGCAGATCTAGCAACTGATGCGAAACTCCGGCGATCCCCGGACACCGTCCCTCGCCAAGAGGAAGGCTTAGCAGGTCAAAGGATCGACTGCCTGATCTCTCTGTCAACGAAGATAACCCTAGGAGCTCCAGCCGCTCGCCCTCGGTCCCAGATGTGTTGGAAGCGAGAGATCTGAGGACGAGACTGAGATTGCAAGGAGATAACCCTAGCAGTGTCGGCATCACACGAGCTCTTATCTGGACACGTCAATGGCACGCACGTGTCTGCCATCGGAGGAAGGATGTCGCGAGGCTGATCGGCAGGACGATCCAATCCAACCTGATCCAGCCCGGAATCCGAACGGGCCGAAACCAAATCCACTGGAAAAAGCGCCCTAGGCCCCAACTCCCTACGCGGTCTCAAAGGAGACCGGCCTAGGCGAGCAGGAACAATCGGCGAAGCCCAGATACCACCCACCTCCGCGTGGTAGAACGGGAAATCAATGGAAGTTCCCGCCTCGATTGGAATCGTCGGATCCGCCTGACGCACGTCCACCGCGATACCATCACGATCGAGCAACACCAAGCGTCTCTCCTCATGACGAAGAATCAAACCTCCCTTGAGCCGAGAATCCGATCCAGGGATCGAGTAGGAAGCGGTCCAGCGTGATGAGATCGGAGATCCCGGCCATGCGGGTCTTCACTCTAGCGATGCGTCGTGAGAGCCCTCCATCGTCTCAGAGAGAGAGACTGGTCAACCTCCCGTACATCTATCTTGTCCTTTCGCTAGTAGTAATAAAGACACAGTCTTCTACAATTAATAAACCTCCACAACACCTACACCCATCAACACATAGTAGTAATCAAGACACACTCATCTACAAAATTGTTTGGTGATAGTCTCATAACAATCGATAAACCTTCGGGACATCCATCTTGTCCTTTCGCTGGTGCGGCCGCCATACCACAGACCAATCGCTTGCTATGTGAGTACAGTCTTGTCCTTGTCATAGATCACGATACTGCTAAATATTCTAAATATCTAGAAGAATCCACTCACGCCGGTACTCAATGATAAGCACCGAATCTAAAAATGTACAAAAAATTCAAGCGGACAATAACACCCACCAATTCCTCTATTTCGCCAACCCCAAATACTCCCGCATAAATCGGGAGGTGCCACTCCACTGTAAGTACACACACAAGAACATCAACACCAAGCTCTCGATAACGCTCTCACTCGTTTCTTGCTCATACCATCACGCACTCCACGATCGATCCAAGTCAGGTTCTATTTCATTAGGAGCAGATGCTTTGCAGCAACAACAATGAGCGATCGGAATCCGGGAATGCCAAAGACGGTAGCAAGGGAGTGCCTCATCCGGGCGGGGTTCAACCATCTACCGACGGTGCAAGGTATATCACTGCAGTGGAAGGTGGAGGTAGAGTCGCCAGACTACAACTGCCTGCGTTGTGCAGAATGGCAGGCGTGCGATGGTCCAGGCGCAACCCGAGCACCTCGAGCTAGTCCCGGTGCAGAAGCACTCGCCCTTGTCATCGTCGGCAAACTGTGGCCCGACAAACAAGCAACAACTATAGGATGGCGCTGCTGGACCCAGGGGCGACAGGACTTTCTCCCGGTATGCCCGACCACCGATATACGGCTAGGGGAGAGGAGAGATATATTCCGTCCACTGTGATGTCGACTCCAACAGGCCAGCCCGTTCCGTCCCCCCCCCCCCCCCCCCCCCCCCCCCCCCGCGCGTTGCCCGTTGTTTCTGTACTAGCACAGAGCCCGTGCGTTGCTACGGCCACCTTAAATAAGATGATCAATATGTGACATGTTTAAATCCTTACGAAAGTCTAATCTAAATATTCAGAAAAACGTCTAATCTAAACAGCAGGGATTCCTTGATTGACCCAACTTTTATATTGTACTAGCAGAATACCCGTGCGTTGCAACGAGTCAATAAATGGTAAATCATTCTCATGAAAAATAAAAATAAAGATTTGGTGGAAATAATTTTTTTATTGGGTGGCATCACATCGTCGGTCTTTGGTTTTCTTGGGAATTAGTGGCACGTTGCATCCCTGCCCGAGGACTTATTTTATCTTGGCCTTTGACACCGATATTATCCTTGAACAACCAATCTGATTCACATAGGGGATATGATGTTGAGCCGCAATTTCAAAAATATTTTCACTGTCCATATTCCACATGGAAGTCGCTATGCATTGCAACAGATATAAAATAATTCGATGTGTGCTCGGAAACCACGAATACAATATGATGTAATTTCTAGCTCCTAGATCATTTACCACTGGAAGCCCAAAATAAAGATAGTTCACGGAATAAAGATAAAGATGTTAGAGTGAAGTTCTCAAAATCGTGTTCGTAGAGGCCAAACACCAAACAGGTGCAGGGTACGTGATAACAACCAGATCAAATAAGCATTTATATTTCCCAAAGCAGCATAGCCGCTCTGAACAAGGAATGAAGGAAGCAAATTGGATTTGTTGACATACAAATTATGATAGAATCTGATTCCCCCAAAGCGTAAAAACGCAATCATAGCTGCACGCATGCTCTGTAGCATGGAACCGTGCTTGGCAGCGTCATCGACAAACCGATGCTTCTAGGCCGATAGACCGCTGCTCTCGCCCGAAGAGGCCATTCTCTACGACGCCCACCGAGAGGAGGCAGGCATCCACGGGCTCACACGCTGGTTTCGTGCCTCCTCGTCTCTGTATCCAAAAAAGGGAAGAGTCTCCCGCCGCTCGCGCTTGATGCTGACCCCGTACATGTCGCTGGCGTTGTGATCCTGCGAAGCGAACTACCAGTTGAGGCTGGGCCTGGCAGCTGGGGCAGATATGCCAGATCAAGCACTTTTGATTGCATTATATAAAAGAGTTGCACTTATTGTTTCACAGAAAACCAAGGGCGCAACAACATTGTCCAATTAGAGGCCATGGTGTCGTCCACCTTTGCAGGATTCTTCACAGAAAATAGTAATAATTAGATCTAATGATTAATTGAAGAATATGAAACAGTCTTTGAAAGTAAAAAAAATCGTTTCGTGCTAAGGAATTGAGATTATCTAGGATGAATATTTAGAATCTATTTTTAATGGAAAAAACATTAAATAATCTTTTAAAATACTAACATGTGTTGTTATACTACTACTTGAAACGCTTAGTGTTGACTCTACAAATCTTTTTTGTATGCAATACATCTTTCTCTCAAGAGTAAAATACATAGAACATCATCAAACTTGTCTGGCTAAATCAGTTAGGTCACTGTATTCAAGAAAGTTTAATTTACGATTATCAAAGACGCATCGTGGACTCAACGTACGGTCACCAGTTACGATTTGTGTACGTATTTGCACACGTGGCATAAAGTTGACCAGTCAGCCGAGCATTTATAGTGCAAATAGCCCCCTAGATTCTTTGATGGTCGTCCTTGTGGGATTAGGATCGTGTGTTGACAAAACTCATGAGTCGCTCTCCAGATTGTTCGGCCGCGATGATGCATGCCGCCGAGCTCAGCAGCTCCAGCTCCGGCCCTTGCGCGCGCGCGAACGGGGATGGCGAGGAACGCCACAGTGCACGCGCGGGGTCCTCCGGGAGGTGGCAGCTAGGCGGCGCTACGGCCATGGTCGATTTGCCGCAGCGATTTCAGCTGACGCTGACGCGCAGCCCCTCCTGGAGAATTGCCGCCGCGCAACCCCTCTTGCTCCATCTGGTGGGTTGTCGCCGGAGGTAGCTGAATTTTTCCAGTACCATCATCCTGGCATCTCTCGCTGTCGCACCCCGCCGCCGTCCGCTCCCCTTCCCCAAGCTCAACGAGGGCGTTCTTGCGGAGGAGGACGAGGAGTGGATGCCGAGGTGATGTCCCGCTCACGGGCGTGTCGGACATGCTGCCGACGCCTCGTGGCCGGAGGAGGCGGGGCCGCCTCTGCTCCGCAACCAATGGGTGAAGGAGCGTTCGAGGTAGTGGTGGGAGCAGCCTAGAGTACTCGGCCGTCAACTTCCGGCGCGACTTCTGGATGAGCCTCGCCATGTTCGGTATGGTCTGCGACGCGCTGTGCTCTGCCGTCCCTAAGGAGGACACCGATAGATCAATATGGTCCGTCAACGCGTGGCATTGTGTGTGTCAGTGTGTGCCCCTCGGACGGCGCCACGGCCGGGATCGATGCGGAGGCGGAGGAGGGAGAGGTGGGGGTACCGAGGACGCCCGATTTTTTTTTACGGACGAAGGTTTTTATTGGTTTTTTTACATACCACGGTTTTGTGACCATCACGTCCTCAAGCCGTATTATTAGTAGAGATACAATAGTGAATAGCACAAAACAATGATTAGAAACATGTAACAATAAAAATGACACCACAATTTAACTCATTTGTCAGCCAATTGGAATCGAAAGAACATGTGCAGAGCAGCCGTTGTTCTCGGCAAGGCGATGCAAATAATCACTTCGACAAAGCAGTAAATCAAGACGTCGGCACAGACGGCATGTACTCTTACAATGGAAATAGGAGTAGTGATGGCTTGCGGTAGTATTCGGTCCCGACTCGACGCGCTCTCTGCCGTGTAGGTGCAAAACAACCCTGTGATGGTGCTCTCAACTCGGTCGGCAGCATAGTCTCCAGCCCGCGTCGGGGGAGGGCCCATAGGCACTACCCACGGTTTGGCCCATGACCTTCACTTTGGATACAAGCCGATCACACTATGTTTTTTTTTTCTCATAGCAACAACTACACTTTCTCCTCACCTTGCAAGTTGCAATGTATAGATTATTTGTGTGTCATTTGCACCCATTACTGCCCTGAAATTAAGTTCATGTCATTCCCTCAAAAAAAAGTTCATGTCATTGTTCTTTCTTGCTAAAGCGACACACTCCATGTAAACCTTATCTAATCTAAGCTGATGGCACACCAGATCCACGTGAACAAGATTGGAGCCTAGTGCTAATGTTAAAACTCCCAGTATGGGCAGCGTGGTTAGGTTCTAGAGTTATAGTACGGTTCGGACATGCTGATTATGCAGATGCTAGCTATTGTCGAGGATGTGAGGTCACTGGCCGCAAGCCTATGTCCTTTGTTTAGATTGCAGATGCTAGCTACTCGTTGTGCAGATTGAGGAATCGATGTTCTTCATGTCCTCCTCGATCTGCCACCTGCGCCGACTGGGTCGAGCGGCACGACATCATGGGGCGTGCGGCTACAGTAGCAATGTAGCATGATGCAGGCTACAAGCGTACAACTCTTGGCCGCCCACGCCATCAGATGTTCTCTGTAATATTGCTGCTGCTCGGAAGTGAGGCGCTGAGGCGCCCTGCGGTTTGTCGATGATCGAGCCTTGCTGGATTGGAGCAAACTCGACGCGACGGTGGTTTCGGCGCGCGTCTGATGGTGCACCCAGGCGCGTTATCCTTCCTGACGACTCCTGGCGTGGCGCGGCGCCCTGCGGCTTGGACCCGAGGGTGCAGCCTATCCCGTCTGGAGTGGCGCGAGGTGGCCTGCATCTGAGCGTGGCGCTAGCGTTCGTGCCGGTGCATGGGTCCCGGCAGTTAGGTGGCCTCGGGCCTCAGACCCATCTGCCAGAGCAAGGCTAGCGCACACGCGCTTGTTGGCCATGCGGGCGAAGAAGGCGGGCGCGTCGCCTTGGCAGTGGCAGCTAGCGTCCACGTGGACGCTGAGGGCCTTCGGCAGGTTCGCCAGCCGCTGGTAGCTGAGGCTATCATTTTGCTCGGGTAGCTCAGAGACAATATCAAACAGCAGAAACTCCGGCGAAGTCGGCGGCAAGTCAATCGCGAACGAAACGGGAGACATTTAGTGGGCGACAATATCGAGAAGCAGAATTTGTAATCGATCTGGATTTTTCGTCGAGTGTCTCAAGAACTATTTATTGCCTTCAGTTTGCCAAAAGAGCAAATGAGTCCATGTTGATGTCTCATGGTGGCGTGCTATGACCGAAGTCCATGCTGAATACGCTGTCGTGCGAAGATGCCTACCAATTATACCACGCATACCTACAATAGACCGATGCATATTCTATTTCGTGCCTAAGACGGATTTGAGGCACGGCGCGAGGATAGAGCCAGCGGAGGGACGCGTATCATGCACGAAAGCGTACTTTACGTGGATTGAAAGTGTATTTGCGCCCGCCATCATACCTGTAATAATACTATTAGTAGAGAGAGATAATTGATTTCCGGATCTGTGATGCGTCCACCTGTGGTGTAAATCCGGTCTTTCCATTTGGTAAAGGTGAAAATATTCCCAAACAAAGTGTTCCATATTTTATCCTCAATGGGAATTTACATTTTGCCTATATATTTTGGGGGAAACACTTGATTTCCCCCAGGGGATCGCAGCGATTGAGTGCCACGCGTCCCTAGGCCCACAGACACCAGTACACCACCGACGCCCATCTCCGTCCTGATCCACTCATTCTCAGGGCATGTACAATGGTAGAGAAGGCGCGCCTTCTCTTAGCCGTCCATGTCATCTAGAGAAAGCACAAGAGATAATTTGTACAATGTATCATCTCTTATTGTCGTCCCTTGTAATTAATGAGAAATAGCTATTTTTAGTAATAAATTAATTGGCTAAGAGAAGACAGATGGTACAATGCAAAAAATAGTCTTCTCTTATTTTGTAAGGGATCATCCCTTAGCTAAGGGAAGGCAACCTTCTCTTTCTTATTTCTCTCTCCTCTAACTAAGCAAAAATCCTACATGGCGCCTCTAAGGGAAGGCTGACATCACCCCATTGTACGTGCCCTCAATCCCACCCCCTCCACTCATTCCCCAACCACACAACACAACTACTCCGGAGTATCCCCGCTGCCGCCTCCGGAGTATGCCCGCCGCCGCCGTTTGTGCTCACCAGCACGCCGCCCTCGTTTGTCCGCGCAGGCACGCCGCCGCCGTCCCAGCACTCCTGCCCCCAACTCTTTCTTCTCCCTCCCTTTTCTCTCTTTTTGTCTCCCTCTATCTCCCCTCACCTTGATACGGCGGTGCTCCATCCCTCTCCAGACCGTCGCCCCTGCTCCGGCCCGTGCTTTGAGCCCTTCACTGGTGCAGGGGCAGGCCTTGCTGCCAACGTCGTACGGGGTCGCTGCCAGTGGCGGCCGGCCTTGCTACAAGGCGCGATCGGCGATGCTATAAGGGGGCGCCGGCCCTTGCTACATGGAGTTGACGGCGTTGCTGTCAGCGACCGCCGGCCTTGCAGCCATGGCATGGAGGCGTTGTTGCCAGCGACCGCCGGCCTTGCAGCCATGGCACGGCGGCGTTGCTGCCAACGGCCGCGGCGTTCCTTCCATGGCCCTGCGGTGTTGCTTCCATGGCCCGTCGGTGTTGCTGCCAGCGGCCACCAGCGTGCTTCCATGGCACGGCGGCGTTGCTACCAGCGGCCGCCGGGGTTGCTACCAGGGCACATCGGCCCTGCTACATTCGACGTCGGCGGCGTTGCTACCAGTGGCCCTGCCAGCATTACTGCAAGCTACTGTTACATTGGTGACGCCGACAACCATGGTCAACAGAGCAAAGACGCCACCTGATGGGGGTGGCAGAGCGGTGAAGACACATGCACAACATGAGGAGAGATGCTGCTCCGGCGACGACGCGACGTTGTTCTCCGGCGACACTACTGTGGGTTCTCCGACGACAACTATAGACGGTTGTGCTGGCATGTGCAACGGGAGTCTCAGGGGGACACGGCTGTCAGAGCTCTCGTAGGTGTGCTTTTGGTTTTTTTTTCCGTGTGGGGACGTTGACCCAAAGTTGCACGGTTCTGATTGCCCGAATCATACGGCTGGCGACCCGGGGGATCGCTGGATTTTATCCCGTAGGGGACGCTCAGCATGGCTCCATATTTCAGTCCCAACATTTTTCTGTAGTGTGGATTTTTCTGGCAGAGTTGCTAATGTCTTCTAACGCTCTAGCTACCGAAGATTTTAGAAAACCATGGTCGATTGATCGACCATCTGATTTGTTCGCAATTCAAGCTCACTGAGCTTGAGGACCGACGATACATAGCAGTGACGATTTGGAACTTTTTTTTTGAACCGGGAAAGGCCCACAAGGACCTAGATTCATGATTGATTGAAGTGCACTGTACATAAAGGACCATAAGAAATAAAAAATACAACTAGGTCCTTAAATTTTAGAGCAAGCAGTTTACAGACAATCGCAAAGACACGGTCGAGTCCAACTACACGGTCAATGAATTGCATCCGGTCGCGCTGCCTCTGCCAACACCAAGGACTAGCCACACCAAGGCAGCAGAAGACGATCTCTGTGAGCGTAGGGAAAACAGCCATAACTTTTGCATACGAAGTCGAATAAAAAAGTTTTTAATATAAAAAAGTATCTACACAAAAAGTTACACACGATTTCAATGACCTATGATCGTTTTGACAATTTTTAGAAATCTAAAATTCAAAAGGGAAAATAAACTTTTTCTCACTTTTATATTTTCATTTTTCATTTTTTATTTATATTGGATTAAACTTTTAGATTTGTTATATACACACATATACGTACACATAGATATACATTTACACACACATACGCACATATATATACACATACGCTCGCATACATACACATACACATACACACACATACACACACACACACATATATATATATATATATATATATCGAAAATTGCCAGCTAAAATAGGTGATAGCTACACCCGTCTTAAGAAGACGACACGTGTCTAACGCCGTTCCAGTTTATTAACGATAAGGCAAGGACCCCCCGTCTGCTGTAGCATATAGTGTTATGTCCACTTGCATTATTTTTTAATTTTCTCTCTCTTCTCTAACTCACCCGGCTCTCATTCCCCTGAAATAAAGCACGTTTAGTTTATTTGTCCCGTTGCTGCTTTACGTACCTTCTGGTGGATGCGACACACAGTGAGTCAAAAACCAACTTTATAACGCAGTCCAGCCATGGTTTGGCCGCGCGGCGGCGTTGTGGAATAGTCGAGCTCCGAGCTCCGGCCACGGCAGAGACCAGTACCAGGCGTCGCAGCTTCTTTCCAAACTCCACGCAGCTCGCTTGTTGGTGTCTTGCTCGCTCATGTCACCGGCGTGGAGCGAGATGAATCAGGTAAAGTGCACACGTTTTTTTTTGTTATTAGAGCGTCACCTCAGTGACAGATCACATCAACAACTGCCAGCACTAGCTTCCCGGTCCAGAATAAAATACTCGTACAAGCTAGCGCGGATGACTGTATGACCATCCTTCTTCCGGTCCAGAATAAAATACTCGTAAATGCTCGACCGCCGGCTTGTAGTTTTTTTTTTTTGACATGGCCGGCTTGTAGTTTTATTACGCCTCTGGATGATTTAGGTTCTTTCAACCGGTAACTTGCGCGGAGTAGTCTCTCGGACGCATGCACGAAAAAGTAGATATTCCTCTCCAAATAAACTTGAGACGTTCTGGATAGTGGATACAACGGTCAGATAAATAAAAGCGCCATGCTAAAAAGGCGATTCTATTCAAGCCGTGCAACACATAATTAGAACTAGATTTTCATGAAGAAATGAGAGTGGTGTCACGGGAAGCGAAGGGAAAATGGATTATATAGACATAGGTAGCCACGACAAGTTTTGGCAGCAGCTTTTTCCCAAACGAAGGCATCTATATTTAAGCTGGAAGAGTGCTATCATGTGTTGTGAGGCTAGCTCATGTCTGACACATTAGTTACTCGGACTGATCTAACAGCATTCAAACTACTTTTGAGCAGGCTTTATAAGCAGATGTCTGTGACGCACGAAACCAGCTTGCAGTTGAACATGTCTTTTCGGCAGGACCTCAGGCAAGGCCGGCGTTAGGACCGTGAAGTGACCGTTTAAGACGTGTAGCATCCAACGGCTCTTAGTGCACGGGAAACAGTACTGGATTTGGCTAGGAGTATGTACTCCTAGGGATACCATCTAGTTTATAAATAGACCTTAAGAGGATTGATATGATAGTAATATCAATAAGGACTTGGGTAGTTTATGGATAGCTCATTCAAATAGAACTAAGAAGTTAAGTGTGTTAAGCCGAAGTAGTCTAAGGATGGGTGACCGAGCGGAAGTTACGAATTTCGGTGTGATTTAAAAATGCTCCTGATATGATAAAATCTTCAAAAAATTCAAATAATAGGTTTTTTTTTTGGATTATTTCGATTTTTATAATTTTCAATAAAATTTTGGTTTTATTCTATTTTTTATTTTTTTGAATTTTCAAATTTTACCCGTAGCGCACAGACCAGGTTACCCGCAGCGCATGGGCTGGTGCGCTACGGGTAAGTAAATTACCTGTAGCGAATAGGCCCATGCACTATGGGTAATCAAATACCAGCAGTGTGGTACCCACAGCGCACTGGCAATGCGCTACGGGTAACCAAATTAGGTGCACTGCGGGTAGTCTTTTTCCTAATAGTGTGACCTCTCTGCATGATTTCTGTATGTTCCGGTAGATCTCTTCATATGGATCGAGGGTTTCTTATGATCAAATATGAAGAAACTAGGCTGTGAGTGCTAGCATTTCTTTTGGATCCAATGCAAATTTCTTTGAGATCCAGTGCAAGTTTCTTACATGTTTCTATGGATATTGTTTCCTATGAAAAAGTCTGAAGAACATTTCACTGTGTGCTAGGGTTTCTTTCTGATATGATACAGTGCAGGTTTGTTTGAGATCCAATCTAAGTTTTTTATATGTTTCTAGGAATATCTTGAAAATGATTTATTATTATTATGAAACAGTGCGTATATCTTTACGACGGTTACCTAAAACCGGTGACAATACATAGTACTTTATAAAGACAGTAGCTGATCCATTTGGAAAATCATAAAAATTTCATAAAGACAGCTAATAATAATTCCAATACGTTTAGAATCTTTTTTTTGGCAAAACTACTCACCAATCTTAAAACACTTCAAGCCTAGTAGTCATAGGGCAGGGAGCCATATAGCTCGGTGAAAATCTGCGCCCGTCTCCATATATGTCTAGTCCTCATATGGTACTACTTCCAACGATGTACGCAACCATACAGGGAAAGCACTTTAGCGAGGCGCGTGGTACGAACGTCTGGGATAAAGAGTGATACACCTCTAAAAAATTGATCTTATTTATCTACTTCAGCGGCCGCCATAATACATACGATCTCTTCTCTTCGACCAGGTAGCCAATGACCACCACTAACAAGGACGGCTGCATGTTGTAAGGCTGCTCATAGTGGGTAGTAACATAGACTAGTGTCATGCAGATGTTACTAGTCTATGTTACTACCTTTATAGTGGAGAATAACATATATGTGGTGTTATGCAAGACTTTATTTATTAGGTTATAGACTCATTGTGTATTGGGGTGTGTGATGTTACAGTAACATAATATGTTACCACAATACTCACTTTCCTCACTTAATAGCATGCCATGTCATCAAAATGCATTGGAGTGTGTGATGTTACTAGCTATGTTACTCCCACTATGAGTAGTCTAAAGACAGTCGTGGGTCCATAATCAGCTCTATGTATAGTCCCAGTCCTACATTCGGAACCACTGTAGGTAGATGTATTTGTCCCGATGCCTCTTAATCTTAGCTGACGAGAAAAAAGTATACACACAAACATATTCATTTTCACCGCAAATGTGTCGTGCTCACAAATAATTTGAACTGACTAGTTGTGAGTTTCTCCTATGCTCACATATATATGCTCTTTATGTAACCTTCCCTAGTGAGTTGTGACAAAAAAAAAATTGAAACAAGGCAAAAGATTTGCCTATTCCATTGATTAAGGAGAGAGTTCAAGAGTTTAAAATACAAGGAGAAAAGCTCCAAACAAAAGCCTACTCTCGCGGCATTAAGGCACTCAATTTTTTTTGCTCCGGCTAAGCCCCAAAGAAAGCATTGCTCTTGATGGTCGAGGCTACTCTAGTAGGCATGGATGCCACACTCCGAAAAACTCTCGCGTTTCTCTCATTCCAAATCTCCCGGTGACAATTTAATTTGGCACCTTTCTGATTGCCCTTCAGCCTCAATCTCAATGGACGGTGCATATATCTCGGTGGATGGCTAGCTTCCCGGTGCCTAGACAGACAGAGTAGATGTGATCGACACTATAAATTTACCAAATGATGGTGAATATGTGGGGGATCTTTGCTAGTGACAAAATTACAGATACTTCCGTTTCAGCTTGACCACACCACGCCAATCCTATTCCGATAAGGCGCCGGCGAGGCATGGCGCGACCATGACGTGCGTCAACTTGCAGCTGCGGCGCTGCGCTACTGCTAACGGCGGGCACCGGGACAGCGACGCCCTCGCCCGCGTCGGCGACAGATACAACTCCCGTCTCCTGGCGTCACCGAGCGGACGACGACCGGCTCCATTATTCGCCCAGAGAACACGGGCCCGGGATAAGGTTGGCGGCGCGGCGGCGAGATGGGGAGCGAGCATGACGATAGCAGAGCTGACTATGACTCCGGCGGCCCCGGGCGAGGAGATATTAGTTTACGGATGACTACGGCAGGGCAGCGGTGCGATTCCGACAGGCCGGCCCGCCGACCTGTTCCGTCCCCCCTGCGCGCTCGCCGTTGTTTTCGCTATAATTATCTTCTGATCCATGATTCTTCCACCTGTGGTGTAAAATATTATTCGGGGCAGCAAGTGGTGCAATACTATATGAACTTCCGACGAATGATTAGATTAGCTTCTCCGGCGACTACACAAGGGGCAAACCGTGCAGCTTCCGACGCGCGGCGCGGGCCTGCAGCTCTGTCTCTCGACGACGACTGACGTGCAACGGTCCGACGCGTAAACAGAGCAGCGTCCGACACATAGCATGGGGAGACCGATCCGAGATGTCCTAGAACTTCTCTAAAAAATAACTCCGAGGAGGACACCTCACTGCTCGCATCTACTGTGCTAGCACCACGTGGATTGACTCTCGTCTCCATCGGGCGATGCCGTGGGCGGCTCGTACAGTGCAACCTGTACACTTCACGGGTTCCCAGCTCTATGTTCCGTTGTGCTTCTAGTGCAATCAGCTGTCTGAAGGCGGCGGAAACTGCTAGCTGCAGAAAAGATGAATCGTGAGCTGCCGCTGATTCGGATTGAGAATCTATCCGTTCGGAACAGGACAAGCCGACAAGGCAATCATAGGCACGGATTTCTAGGCAGATGCGGGCCTTGCTCAATGGTTGCACGGCGCATTGATCAGCGGTGAGATCCATCAGTAGACTTGTTCGAACAAATACAATAAGGTCTATAGAAAATAAAATAATATATTTTTAAGAAGTTGGAGAAAGAGAAGAGATAAGAGGAGAAAAGGGACTCTCATACAAGATCTAGCTATAGCACGTACTTTTAATGGAGTTGACAATTCAAATTGGATCATGTTTTCTTTTTTATAAATTCTCCTACCTCTATGGCTCTATACCATTTATTTAGTCCCTAGTTTAAGATTTTAACCATAATTTTTGTCGATAGAATATAAATTATATATCACAAAAATTATATTACTAGAAACTTCTTTTAAATATAAATTTAATGGTATTAGTTTTGTCACATATAATTTATATCTTGTTAACCTAAATTTATGGTTAAATTTTTTTTAAACAGTGTGTTCAGCATAATAAATAGGATACTCTAGTTTGATGCAACTTTCTGTAGATAAGTGCGCGTGTATATATTCTAAATTTGACCAAAGCTAAACTTTGTTAAGTTCAATTCTTTTTGGCAAAGTTAAACTTTTTAAGTTTAATGTAGTATTTATCAAAATATATCAACTTCTACAATAGGAAATTAATGTTATTAGAATTATCATGAAATATACTTTCATATTATATGTCGTATTGCGGATGTCGATTTTTTTATATATATATAGCTGGTCAAACTTTATAATGTTTTACTTTCAATAAAATTATGCGCAATATATTGTGGGACGGAGAGAGTATAGTTAATTTGGAACGGAGAAAGTAATTATTTTGCTATTTTGCTAGCATGTATTCTCATTGATGTGCCGGTGTTGGTTGCATGGCCAAAGTTCTGACTTTTGAATATTTCAACACTTCGCAAGAGATATTACTCTCTTCAAACTGCTTTAAAAAAATGGATGGTCCAGAAGTACCCAGAACTTCATTCCATTTAGGCGGCACAAGCACAAATTACAATTGAGGCATTGACAAAATTGAAAATGACACCCCAGACCCCTACGTTTTGCACACAGGGCCCTGAATAAAAACTTGAAAACTCCTTCTCCACTGCCGCTAAGCTCAACGTAGCCTGCATTACCGCCGCCGGGGATGAACCACTTGGGGAGGAAAGGCGGGAGCCAATGGCATCAAAACTGAAGGGCCTTCGTCGTGGCATAATAGCCTGGAGCTTGATGAAGTGCGTCGAGCGTCGGCCAGGACATCGGAACCATCGTACGAGGTGGGAGAGGTCGCCTATTGACTCCATGAAATGATGGCAAGATGGCCACCGTGGTAAATATCCCGATTGAAGAACTGTTGCTCCCTTGAAGCAGATCTAGCTATACCAAAAGTCGAAGATAAGGACATGCCATCCTCCCTCATCTCCATTGGTGAGCTTGAAGAAGGCAACCCAAACCTTAACCTGCAGCAGCAGATCCACCGAGATATTGAACCCGCAAAAAAATGCTTTGTGCTTAGAAATAAGTTAAGAAAACTAGTTGTGAGTCTCTCCTATGCTCACATATACAAGCTCTTTATATAGTATTCCCTAGTGAGTTGTGACAATTTAATTTGGCACCAAATTCTGATTTGCATGTCTTATTAGAATACTGATATGTCCATTTTGCATCACTATTTTATATCATAATTTACTGTTATTCATTGATATATTTCATATTTAGAGATGATACTTATGTTATTTCCTGTATTTTGCATGTTTGATGATTATTTTAGAATTCACTGTCGGAGTTAGGATTCTGCTGGAAAAAGGACTGTCAAGACACCATATTTTTGAAGATCAGTAATTTTCGAAAAATACCCAGAAATTCCTATTTGGCCAGAAGACGAAAGTAGCCAGAAGGAGAGGGCGAGGTGAGCCACCGGGGGGCCACACCACCCCATGGCACGAGCCAGCCATAGGCCGCGCCGCCTGGTGGTGTGGCCGCCCTAGCCCACCTCTGCCAACGCCCCTTCGCGTATATCGTCTTCCCAAAAACCTAAGACTGAGGGGAGGATCGCAAAAAGACTCCACCGTCTCTGCGGGGCGGAAAACATACAGAGAGAGAAAGCTCTCCAGCAGGCAGAAATCTGCCAGGGAAATTCCTTCCCGGAGGGGGGAAATCGGCGCCATCGTCACCGTCATCGAGTTGGGCTTCATCAGGATCATCATCATCACCACCATCATCACTAGCACCTTCATCACCATGCCATCCCACTGTAACATCTTGGGGTGATTTTTGTCTAGTTCATAGGGGAAACTTTCCCGGTGTTGATTACCACTTGTAGTTGATGCTATTGAGTGAAACCGTTGAATTAAGGTTTATGTCCAGATTGTTGTTCATCATTATTTCACCTATGATCATGATCCATATGATGTCTTGTGAGTAGTTCGTTTAGTTCTTGAGGACATGGGAGAAGTCAGGATGTTAGTAGTGAAATTATGTTGAGTAATATTTAATGGTTTGATATTTATGTTGTGGTGCTATTTTACTAGTGGTGTCATGTGAACGTCGACTACATGATACTTCACCTTTATGGGCCTAGTGGAATGCATTGTGTATTTGGCTACTAATTGTGGGGTTGCCGGAGCGACAGAAACTTAAACACCCGTTAGGAAACAGTGCACGAGGGAGTGTAGGATCTCAGAGTTTAAGGCTGTAGTTAGATTTATCTTAATTACTTTCTTGTATTTGCGGATGCTTGCAAGGGGTATAATCACAAGTATGTATTAGTCCAAGTTGGGATAGTGCATTAGCATAGGTTCACCCCCATAACACCTATCAAACCAATAAAGATTAATCAACTGTATGAAGCGAAATCACTTGACAAAAAACTCCCGTGCGTCCTCAAGAACATTTGGTAATCATAAGTAGCACAACCGGCTTGTCCTTTGTTCTAGAAAAGATTGGGCCACTCGCAGCAATTATTATTACTGTCTTTATTTACTCGTACTTTATTTATCTGTATTATCAAATACCCCTAAAAACCCGTTTGCTAGTATTTACAGTGATTCCTTGATCAAAAGTGCTTGTCAACATCTTCTGCTCCTCGTTGGATTTGACACTCTTATTTATCGAAAGTACTACAATACACCCCCTATACTTGTGGGTCATCAAATACATATTTTGTACTTATCCATTTATTGTTTTCATACATTTGATTTTAATGTTTGCAACAAGGTTTCGTACTTTGTTTACATTTTTTCTTTCGCCCTTAACAGAGTTTCACAAATTTTACAAAATTGACAAAACATCGATGAAGAAATTAAAAAATGTTGGTCATACTCAAAGTCTGGTGATTAAAATCATTTAGCAAAATTAAATGAAAAATGGGGAATCTAACTAAAAAGTAAAAAAACCTTGAGTACAACTACCATTACCCTTCATCACTAGACTAATGTGAAGATAGTGGCATATTGGTTTTAATTTACTAGCTTAGAAGCATTACAAAATTTGTTTGTTCAAATTCAAACAAGCTTTTTGGACGGGATTAATTTTTCTTCCTCCTCATAAAAAATCATAATTTTTGAAAGATTCTTCAGAAATCGAAACAAAGACTGGGCTTTATATAACCGTGGCCTAGGGGTTGTGTTGTGTAATGGCTATTCCCCAAAGCTAGAAAGGATAATATTGCATCGAAGCTATAAAGGAACCCATTAGCACATGGAAGTAGTAAGCCACACACTCATCTACAAACCTGCCTTAGTGATAGATAGATAGCAAGTGATAAAGCTCCAGGAATCCATCTTATCCTTCCGCACATCCTCCTGCCATACCGCATACGATCTCTGCACTTCGGCCACGCCGCCGTTGGCTGCCACGGACACAGACAAGTGCTTGTTGTATAAACTGTGGAGGGTCTATAATCAACACAAGAATGTATTCGAGTTCTACATCTCCAATATTCAAAGGTAGATACTTTTGTCCCAATGCCTCTTAATCTTAGTGTACACTGGCCAACGAGAAGAGCATACATGCGAACATTCACCATCACAGGAAATATGATGTGCTCGCAAATAAGTTGAGTCAACTAGTTGTGAGTCTCTCATTGCTCACACATGCATGCTCTTTATATGGTCTTTCCTACAACAGTTGTTACAATTTAATTTGGCACCAATTTCTGATATTGCTGATTCTCTTAAAACATATCTTCTTTACCTATTTATTGTTTTTGTACTTTTGATTTCAATGGTTGCAACGTAACCTCTGTCACAAAAACTGGACCGACATATGTAGCCGGTGAAGCTACAACGAAAAACACTTTGTCCAAGATATAAAACAACCATTAGCACATAGTAGTAATCAAGCCAGACACACTCATTTAAAAAATGTTCACAACACGGATATTTTCAGGACGTTATGGCGCCAGGTCCTTATCTCCAATCGTCGAAAATTCGGCAAGTCCATCGAGATTGGTGAGATATTTTGTAAAAACGGGCTTTATACCCTATACACTCTGGACTGCGGGTTTGATTCATAAAAAGCATAGGGATGTTTTTGCAAGAACGCAAAGCACGAATCTCCAACAACTCTGTGCGGGTGGCGATAATTAAGGGCCGGGCGCTATAGCGTCCTGATATTCTCGTTCTCGAAATGTTCAGTGATAATATGATAGCAAGCATAAACCTCCAGGATCATCCATCTTATCCTTTCGCTTCCACCGCCGCCATACCACATACCGATCACTTTGGGCATCTTCAGCGGGCCGACCTAAACGGACACCGTACGTCCGAATGCGTCCACGCGGAATAGAAAAATGGAGAAAAGCCACCCAGCGGCCCGACCCAAACAGACAGGCGGGAGCGGACCGACCCATTCTGGCCCAAATGTGGGATAGAACTGGGTCAGCGAGGACAAGCGAGCGGTTCGCGCAATCGTCCGCGTGCACCTTTTGATGTCCTCCCTTGGCCCACCTGGCAGCCACCCTACGCCGACTGATACGTCCATTTTGCATCACTATTTTGTATCATAATTTACTATTATTCATTGATATATTACACATTTAGAGATGATACTTATGTTGTTTCCTCTGTTTTTACATGTTTGATGATCATTGGAGGATTTGCTATCGGAGTCAGGATTCTGCTAGAAAAAGAACCATCAAGACACCATGTTTCGGAAGATCAGGAAATTCCAAAAAAATACCAGAAAATTATATTTCGCCAGAAGACTGAAGGAGCCAGAAGGAGGAGGCGAGAGGAGCCACAGGGTGGGCTCACCCGCAGGGGGCGCGGGCCCACCCCTGGCCGCACCGGCCTGTGGTGTGGCCACCCTGGCCCACTACTGGAATCGCCCCTTCGCGTATATCATCGTCCCCGAAAACCTAAGTGAAGGGGGGCTCAGAGATAGACACCGCCGCCTCTGCGGGGCGGAAAACACCAGAGAGAGAAAAGCTCTCCCGCAAGAAGAAATCTGCCGGGGAAATTCCTTCCCGGAGAGGGGAGATCGTCGCCATCGTCATCATCATCGCGCCGGACTTCATCGGGATCATCATCACCATCATCCTTATCACCAGCACCTTCATCTTCACCATCACCACACCATCCCGCTGTAACATCTTGGGTTGATCCTTGTCAAATTCTTAGGGGAAACTTTCCCGGTGTTGATTACTCTTGTGGTTGATGCTATTGAGTGGAACCGTTGAATTAAGGTTTATGTTCAGATTGTTATTTACCATTATTTCACCTCTGATCATGGTCCATATGATGTCTTGTGAGTAGTTCGTTTAGTTCTTGAGGACATGGGAGAAGTCAAGATGTTAGTAGTGGAATTATGTTAAGTAATATTTAATGGTTTGATATTTATTTGTTGTGGTGCTATTTCACTAGTGGTGTCATGTGAACGTCGACTACATGATACTTCACCATTTATGGGCCTAGTGGAATACATTGTGTATTTGGCTACCAATTGTGGGGTTGCTGGAGTGACAGAAACCTAAACCTCTGTTGGGAAACCATTGCACTAGGGAGCGTAGGATCTTAGAGTTTAAAGCTATGGTTAGATTTATCTTAATTACTTTCTTGTAGTTGCGGATGCTTGCAAGGGGTATAATCACAAGTGTGTATTTATCCTAGTAAGGGTAGTGCGCTAGCACAGGTTAACCCCCATAACACTTATCAAACTAATAAAGATTATTTAGCAGTATGAAGCGAAAGCACTTGACAGAAACTCCTGTGTGTCCTCGAGAACGTTTGGTCATCATAAGTTACACAACCGACTTGTCCTTTGCTCTAGAAAGGAATGGGCCACTTGCAGCAATTACTATTATTGTCTTTTATTTACTCGTACTTTATTTACTTGCATTACCAAATACCCCTGAAAACCAGTTTGCTAGTATTTATAGTGAATCCTTGATCAAAACCACTTGTCAACACCTTCTACTCCTTGTTGGGTTCGACACTCTTATTTATCAAAAGTACTACGATACACCCCCTATACTTGTGGGTCATCAAGACTATTTTCTGGCGCCGTTGCCGGGGAGTAAAGCGCTATTGAAGAGTGAAATTGGTAAAGGTAACCGTCGCTGTGAGTATTGTTTTTATTTCTGTCTTTTATTTTTATTTTTATTTTATTTTGCTATGGAGAGTTCTCCATTTGGTTTCCTATTTGGGAACACTAC
Organism: Dactylis glomerata; assembly: GCA_007115705.1. Classification (NCBI taxonomy): domain Eukaryota; kingdom Viridiplantae; phylum Streptophyta; class Magnoliopsida; order Poales; family Poaceae; genus Dactylis; species Dactylis glomerata. Next base: position 199,650 of record QXEO01001369.1, read on the forward strand.
TACCACTATTGCGGATGTGGATGAACCACCACCTCTTGCTCAATTAGATCCTTTGAAAATACCTATGAAAATTGTTGAACGTGTTATAAATAACTGCTATTCAGGAGATGGAACTGTCCATCCGGGTGATCATTTACTCTTTATACATGAATTATGAGAGTTATTCAAGTGTGCAGGTATTTCATCAAGCCAGGTTAAGAGAAAGCTATTCTCTTTATCACTGAAAGGCAGAGCTGAGGAGTGGTATAGGCTGCTAAAGGATGGTCCATCTATTGCCTGGGAGGAAATTGTACCTCTCTTTTATTCCAAATTTTATCCTCCAAGTGAACTTAATAAAGATTGTAATTGAATATATAACTTTTGGCCTCATGATGGAGAGAGTATTGCCCAAGCGTGGGGGAGATTGAAGTCACTAATGCTCAAATGCCCCACTCATGAGCTTCCCAGCAACATTGTTATTAATAACTTTTCTGCGAGGCTTACTCTTCATGATATGGATTTATTGCATGCTTCCTGCTCTGGATCATTTACGCGCATGAAAGAAGAAGCTAAGTGGGATCTTCTTGATCGTATTCAAGAAAATACTGAAGGATGGGAAAACGATAAAGGTAGTAAGTCAGGTATAAATTATGATTATGAATGCATTAAAGCTTTTATGGGAACCGATGACTTTCATAATGTTAGCACTGTTTATGGTCTTGATTCTCAGATACTTGCTAACTGTTTTAAGGCCTTTGCCTCTTATCTTGATGTTCCAAAGAAAGATTGGAACAAGTATCATGCACCTTATAAAGATTCTGTTAGTCATATTTCGGCTAAAACTACTAAAGTTTGTACTGTTGATCGCATTTTGCCTGAATCTTATTTTAAGAAAACACCTTTCCCTGCTAAGGTAAAGGAGCATTCCACTTTGATAAGCGTGCTTCATAAAAGTACCAAGAAAGCTATAGAACCTGATGAGAAAATTTCTATTAAGTCTCCTGTAGTTATAGTGAAGGACCTTGTTACTAAAAATGTAGGAGATGAACATATTGTCTTTTGTGAAGATGCTTCTAACATTGTTTCACATCCTAGCAGGCCTAGGAAAGTAAGTGTTCCTATTATTTATGTCAGTATTGGTGATCATTGCTATTATGGTTTATGTGACATCGGTGCAAGTTTAAGTGCTATTCCTTTAGAGCTTTACAGAGAAATTATGCATGAAATTACCCCTTGTGAATTGGAGGAGATTGATGTGGTTATTCAGCTTGCTAATAGACAAACTATCTCTCCACTTGGTATTGTTCGAGATGTGGAAGTTTTATGTGGTAAGACTAAATACCCTACTGATTTTCTTATACTTGGTACTGAAGTTAGTAAAATTTGTCCTATTATTTTTGGTAGACCCTTTTTGAATACTTGTAGTGCTATGATAGATTGTAAGAAGGAGAAAGTTGTGACTAAGTTTGATGGAGAGTCTTATGAGTTTAATTTTTTTAAGTTCGCTAAAGCTCCTTATGAAAATGAATTGCCTGATGAAAATTTTCGAGTTGAACAGCTTGCCTCTATTGCTCTTGCTCCTAATAATGCTTTGGAGCAATTTATGGAGGACCATGAAAGTGATGTCTTCAGGAAAGAAAGAGAAGAGATTGACGATATTCTTCTTCGTCAACCACCGTTGATTAAGCACAATTTACCTATGGAGGATCTTGGTGCCACTTTGCCACCTAAGGAAGATCCTGTTTTTGAATTAAAACCTTTACCTGATGATCTTAAGTATGCTTATATGGATGATAAGAAAATATATCATGTTATTATTAGTTCTAAACTTTCAGGAAAGGAAGAAGAAAGGTTATTGGAAATATTGAGGAAACACCGAGGAGCTATGGGATATACTCTTGATGATTTAAAAGGGATTTCTCCTACGATATGTCAGCATGCTATTAACATGGAGCCAGATGCAAAGCCAATTGTTGAACATCAACGCTGCCTAATTCCCAAGATGAAGGAAGTGGTAAGAAATGAGGTATTGAAGCTTCTTGATGCTGGTATTATTTATCCTATTGCTGATAGTAGATGGGTTAGTCCTGTTCATTGTGTTCCAAAGAAAGGTGGTATCACTGTTGTGCCTAATGAGAATAACGAGCTTATTCCTCAAAGGGTAGTAGTTGGTTATAGGATGTGCATTGATTTTAGAAAGGTTAACAAAGTTACTGCGGTGACCCAGCATACCACTGCATGTTGTAGTATGCAAGTCGTAGATATAACACTTGCGGAACAAGCCTCCACAAATATTACATCCCTCAGAATGGTACAACAGAAGCATTGCGGGCCCAAATACAAAGTGATCCACATTTATTACAAACCAAAGCGTGATGATACCGAAATGCTCCCAATAAAGAGAACACTTCAAGTGCTTAGTGTTTACAGCAACTGAAAACTCAAATAATTAAACACGGGGAGAACTCAACAACCTCTTTATATGCTACAGTTGCTCGGTTCCCCAGCTACGGTACTACTCTACTAGTTAGTATTTCTTCACCCTGACTCTTCTCCGGAGGATGCTCCGTATCGAATGAAGTAGTCTACTCCTTCGACGCCGCGTGAAAGATCCGGCTCCTCGTAGAAGATGTCCTCCTGGCCTTCGATTGCGTTGAGAGTGGCCTCGTTGAGTTCTTCACAGTCTAGCAAGGGTTTAAGAGATTGGGGTGAGTAACGAGCGTTACCCAGCAAGTTTCTTTAGCAAGAAGGTGTGTGATATGCATTTTCAGTAGCCACAGACCCAAAGAGGTCATAGGCAAATGCAGGTTTTCGATAATGTTTTCTTGAAAGATTGCTTTTACTTTAGAAAACTATGCCCAACAGCCAACACAGGGGTAGTGCCTTGAGAGCACCTTTCCTGCGGCGTTCGCAGCTCCTTCCCGGAACAAGGGGTAACATGTCACATCTTTTTACACTCTGCAGAGGTGTGTCCTTCCAAAAGAGATCAAAGCCTTGCTGCACAACCGGGCGTACATTCCCGTCCACAATTCCTTGATGTGGGGCCCAGTCAGTGATCCAAGCCAATCACTGCCTTCTCCGCACAACGCATGCCCACCCAATTCACGCAAGCAGATTGTGCCCCTGATATTCACCCCCAACGATGAAGTACCTAGGCGTCCCTTGCGGACCATCATAGACACCAGTGCCGTGAGAACTTAGGTGTCCCACCCATATGCAAGTAGTCCTGCCGGACCTACTGCCACCGGCAACTGGCTGCCCATTGACATGCGAACGAGAGAAGATACAGCTGACTTTCCCGTCCCATTCCAAGTCTCTTGGATGACATGGTTTTTACGGCGCTAGAATAACTGTGGCATTGGTTGTTAATCCTAGGTTTACTTTCCTGTGCAAGTGGAACCTCCACCACCACAATCTTACCATGGTTCCACCTGCCAGCCTTCCTAGGTTATCACCACTGGTCGATAACCACTAGTCATGTTCATTTATGAAAATAGGTTTTCCAACCACTTTTCAAATGTTAGAGTTTGAAGTCATCACTTTGCAAGAAGTTTCAAAACCAGTGCATTCAAAAGATATGAGCAAGATAAACTTGCCTTGTGACTGAAAGGTAATGGAGTCGGATACTTGGCGTTGCTCCTGATCTCCTTGTTCTACAGAAAATCAAGTATTGTCCGATAAGGACAATGTTGCAAGAAATAGTGGAATGCTATGCATAATGAGATGCTATGCATGGTGGTTTATGAATTAGGTTTTCTTATTTGTGTGTTTTACCCACTTTCTAGGGTTTGAATAGTTTTTTAGCAACACAACTTGTATTTGTGTGTTTTACCCAAAACTTTCTTGGGTTTTAAAGACTTTCTTAAAATACCGATTGTATTTGTGTGTTTTACCCCATTGGGTTGTTGAGGTAATTAAGTAAGAGTTTGGAATTAAAGTTTTAAGTTATAAAACTTTAATTTAAGTGATTTGAAAAGAGAAAGGTTTAATTTTTAAAAGAAGAAATTCTATTTTGATAATATAATAATATTTTAAGGTTTTTGAAAATAAAATTCAAAAACTTTTATTAATATGTTTGAAAGAATAATTCAGAAATTTGAGTTTTATTTAAATGCTTATTTCATTAGAAAATAAGAGGGTGTTTTATTAAGGGTATTTAAGATTTGGAATTTGGTTTGAATTCAGAAAGGAATGGGTATTTGAATTAAAATTTTGGATTAAATCAAATTGGTAAAAAATCCACTCGGCCCACCTGGCCTGTTAGCCTCCTGGCCCAATTGACCTGCCAGCCCACCTAGCCCACCTGGCTGGCTAAACCAGCTGGCTCGGGTCTGGGTCGGTCAAACCGACCCAGCCCAGCCCTGGCTGCCCCTCTCTCTCACCCCCGTCGCCTCTCTGGCGAACTATGTCGCCTCCGCCGTCGCCCGGCCGCTCCGGCCACCTCCGGCGACTGATGCCTTTGATGGCAACAGGCAGTCCTTGTGCGTGGTGAATGACCAGCCCGTTGGGAACCCCAAGAGGAAAGTATGATGAGTGCAGCAGCAAGTTTTCCCTCAGTTAAGAAACCAAGGTATATCGAACAGGAGAAGGGAGACGATGACGACTGAAGGTGTTTGTGGAACCTGCACACACACAGACAAATACTTTGTTCCCAACTTGCGATGAGGTTGTCAATCTCACCGGTTTGCTTGAAACAAAGGTTATGAGTGTATCGAGTGGAAAACAGTAGAGTATGCGAGTAAAGTAAACAATGCGGGAAAAGTAAACAGGTGATTGCAATATGATTAAAATAGGACCGGGGTCCACAGTTCACTAGTGGTGTCTCTCCATAGATAAATAACATGCTGGGTAAACAAATTACAGTTGGGCAATTGATAGAATAAAGATAACGTGATATGTCAAGAAGATCACTATGAGATTCACTCTGGGCATTACAACAAAATACATAGACCGCCATCCAACTGCATCTATGACTAATAATCCACCCCCGGGGATATCATCCGAACACCCTAGAAGTATTAAGTTGCGAACAACAGATAATTGCATTAAGCAAAGTGTGTAATGTAAACAAAGCATATGCCCTTGAGCATATGAATGTTGTTTTCTCCCTAGTAGCAACAGCACATCTACCACCTTAGAGGTTTCTGTCACTCCCCCAGGTGAAATAGAGACATGAACCCACTATCGAGCATAAATACCCCCTCTTGGAGTCACTAGCAACTACTCGGCCAAGATAGCTACTAACAACGGAGAGCATGCAAGATCATAAACAACATAGAGATAACAAAAGATATAATTCAGTACAGCAACTTAATCATAAACACCAATATTCATCGGATCCCAACAAACCAACATCATAGTATTACATAACGGTGATCTCAATCATGTAGGGCAGCTCATGAGATCTAAACATGAAGCACATGGTGGAGAAGACAACCATCTAGCTACTGCTATGGACCCATAGTCCAAGGTAGACTACTCACTCATCGCTCCGGAGGCAAGCATGGTGATGAAGAAGACCTCCGGTGGCCATTCCCCTCTCCGGCAGGGTGCCGGGAAGAGCTTCTGGACCCTCCCAATCTTCGGGTCGACGGCGGCAGCGGATCGCGATGTATTCTGGAAAACTGATCGGGCCCTTAGGTTTTTCTCGTCAGGGGGTATATGTAGGCGAAAGGGGGCTGTCAGAGGTGGAGCCACGCGGCCTCACAAGGGGGTGGCGCGGCCAGGGGCCAGGCCGCGCCGCCCCTGTGTGTGGGGGCCACGTGGCCCCCCTCCGTCAGGTCTTCGGATGTTTGGGAGCTCCCCGGTGAAATATGACTTCAGGAACTTGTTTCGTCCAATTCCGAGAATATTTCCTGTGTATCACTTCTGAAACACAAAAACAGCAGAAAACAGGAAACTGGCACTGTGGCACTTCGTTAATAGGTTAGTTCCGGAAAATGTATAAAAGTACCACTAAGTGTAACGAAACAATAGACAAATGGTGTAAAACAAAGCATGGAGCATCAAAAATTATAGATACGTTTGAGACGTATCAAGCATCCCCAAGCTTAACTCCTGCTCGTCCTCGAGTAGGTAAGTGATAACAAAAGAATAATTTTTGAGGTGACATGCACCTACACAATCTTGATCATATATGTAAGCATTGGTGAGCTGGGATCAATAGAACTTAAAACATGGGCATGAAAGATATAATCATGACAATAAGAACTTAGCAACCATGTTGTAAACATGCAAATGAACACAAACAAAAGATCATGATAATGAAACAATGAAAGTCAAACGTGTGTTCAAATCATAAGGAAAAACATACAAATGGTTTTCAGCTTGTCCTTCAAAGAGAGCAAAACATAAATGCATAGGACACCTCAAAGTTTAAGAGGGCGACTAGATACAAATAATTTAAGAACAAGTGAAACCAATCAATATGAGTCAATCAATGAACCTTGGGACAATGCATATCACACTAAGAATGACAACTATGCTCTCTTAATGGTGCATAAAGAAAGAAGGTGGTGACTCAACATAAAAGTAAAAAGAAAGGCCCTTCGCAGAGGGAAGCGGTGATTTAAACATGTGCTAGAGCTTTTCATTTGTAAAACAGAGAGATAAAAATTGATTTTGAGAGGTGGTTGTCTTTGTCAACGACTGGCAATGGGGTTCTTACTATCTTCCATACAAAAATAAAGCAAGTTTTTGAGAGAGAGATTGGCACTTCGTGCTCTTTTTATAAAACTTGGCACTCCTCCCCACCTTTTCCTTTCACATACCATGGCTAACCGATTCCATCGGGTGCCCACCAACATTCACATTCATTGGAGGAGTGCCTTTTTTCCTTTTTTCTCTTTTTTTTTCTTTTTGGAATAAACAATATGGAAGATAGCAAATCCGACCACTACGTCCCCATGAGCTGAAAACAGTGTCACAAAACTAGAAGTATTTTGAAGGTTTTTGAAAGGTAGCACACGAAAATTTACTTTGGAATGGCTTACAAATACCATGCATAGGAATTTATAGTGGACACAATGGCAAACTTGGCTTTTAGGAGTTGGATGCACGAGTAGAGCTCATACTCAGTACAAGGTGAGGGCTAGCAAAAGACTGGGAGTGACCAACTAAGAGAGCAATAATGGCCATAATCATGCAAAGCGACAAAGCGACATTAAAATAAGCATACGATGGCATCAAAAGTCAAAAACTAAATGATCATGAAGGCTAATGGCGACTTTGGAAGAGTCTAACATGTGTGAGCATGCGCCAAGTCAACCCAAATAAAGCATCAAGGAGAAAACCAAAATAATGCTTCCATACAATAAAAACAACGCATGATTTTTCAAAGGCTCATTAAGCAATCTCAGTTATTTGAGACAAGTCATGCTACAGCAAAACCACTAAGCATACTATCAAAAAGACATCAAGCATGACATGAAAAAGCCTAAGCCGTAGTCTACACAAGCTCCTTCTTGTACCACTATTTTGCACAAAGCTTTTTCTCTTTTCCAACACCATTTGAAATTTTTATAACAACCTCTTTTGATGAAAACCAATAAATATCAGAGGCAAAAATATACCTTGATGAAAAGATATGACAAGATCTGAACGCAAATCAAGGCAAAAACGAAAACCAAAAGCAGTAGCAGACAAAGTAGAATGCTTGATTTATAAGAGTGAAAACTAGAGCATTCTTTGCAAATGAAAAAGAGTATATCTCCTCCAAAGGAAATTTGTTGGGGTCCAACCATTTATTGCAGCAAACAAACAAACTAAACAAACTAAGAAAACTAAAACAACTGACGCTCCAAGAAAAACACATAGTGCATGAAGCAATAAAAATATAGTGTTTTGAAAGGTGACCTGATTTTTGTCGATGAAGAAGGGGTGCCTCGGGGGCATCCCCAAGCTTTGACGCTTGTACTTCTTGGATATTTCTTGGGGTGATGCATGGGCATCCCCAAGCTTGAGCTTTTGTCCATTCTTCAACTCATCTCATCATTCTCCAATCCCTACACTTGAAAACTTCCTTCATACAAAACTAAACACAATTCTATTAGCAACATTAGTGTAAGCATAAAATATATTCAACCTCTTTTAGCTTCAGGTTTCAACCCAAAACCACCACATATAAAGTATATACTACTGTAGCAACTTCCACAAGAGTTCCATGATCAAAAAGAACTCAAAAGAAAGCGATAAAGTGGCAAAAACAAATATTGGCAGAAATCTGTCAAAACTGGACAGCTGATAATGGACGAATTTTTGAGGGATTTTCCGTTGCTCAAATCAAAAAGTGTTCAACTAAGAAAAGTTTGGATATAACCTGGGGCATATGTACAAGAAATTTCAGGTCCAAAGGATATACAGAGAATTTTCACGAATTTTTACGGTGCAGCACCGAAAACAGTTTCAGGACAGCAATAACCCCAAATCTTTACCTCACTCAAATTAGAGGCTTCTCTTGGCACAAAAACGAAATAAACAAGATAAGGAGCGGTCATTACAGTAGTAATGACTTCCAAGACTCAAGAAAAAGAAAAAGTACTGAAAAGTAAACAATGGGTTATCTCCCAAGAGTGCTTTTCTTTAACGCCTTTGAGCTAGGCGCAGAAAATTGCGAATCAAGTACCTTCAGAAGAAGCATTAAGATCAACAGAAGAGGTCTTGTCAATAAGGCATTGTATTTCATCCACATAAGTTTTTGAAGACCCTTGGTGATCATGCTTTGGTACACTATTCTCATCAAAAAGATTTTCAGGACAAATCCAGGCAAAATTATTTTCGAAAGCTTCATTCAATCCCAAAAGCTTGCAAGGTATAGGTATCTCGGCCTCCCCATCATGTGTATCAATAACCGTTATAGGTGAACCGAGTTTATTAAAACGTTTAAGAACCTTCCTAGCTTCAATAACGACATCCTTAAATTCTAAACACAAAGTTTCCAAGATAAAAGCTTTCTTTTCGGGGTCCTCAATTTCATGAAGCTTAAGGAACATATATTGCATGAAAGGATTAAGACTAGCAAACCTAGTTTCCAATATGTCAATTAAATAGATAGAAGCAACTTCAATACTAGGAGCAAGCTCAACCCAAGACTTTTCCTCATCTTCATCATGCATACTAATGTGATTAAAGAACTCCTCAATGTTACTTTTGCCAATAATCGAACCACTACCTACTGAGAGGTCCTCTAGAACGAACTTAGGAAACGACATGATAAACTAAGAGCAAAGAAATAACAACTACCAAGGATTCTAATTTTTTTGGGTTTTTGATATAAAAGCAATGCAGGTAAAATAAAATAAAGTAAAGCAAAACAAATAACAAAGTAAAGAATGTGTGTGCGAAGAACTCCCCTCGCAGAAGTCTTCTCTTCCTTCCCCGGCAACGGCGCCAGAAAAAGTGCTGATGCCTTTGATGGCAACAGGCAGTCCTTGTGCGTGGTGAATGACCAGCCCGTTGGGAACCCCAAGAGGAAAGTATGATGAGTGCAGCAGCAAGTTTTCCCTCAGTTAAGAAACCAAGGTATATCGAACAGGAGAAGGGAGACGATGACGACTGAAGGTGTTTGTGGAACCTGCACACACACATACAAATACTTTGTTCCCAACTTGCAATGAGGTTGTCAATCTCACCGGTTTGCTTGAAACAAAGGTTATGAGTGTATCGAGTGGAAAACAGTAGAGTATGTGAGTAAAGTAAACAATGCGGGAAAAGTAAACAGGTGATTGCAATATGATTAAAATAGGACCGGGGTCCACAGTTCACTAGTGGTGTCTCTCCATAGATAAATAACATGCTGGGTAAACAAATTACAGTTGGGCAATTGATAGAATAAAGATAACGTGATATGTCAAGAAGATCACTATGAGATTCACTCTGGGCATTACAACAAAATACATAGACCGCCATCCAACTGCATCTATGACTAATAATCCACCCCCGGGGATATCATCCGAACACCCTAGAAGTATTAAGTTGCGAACAACAGATAATTGCATTAAGCAAAGTGTGTAATGTAAACAAAGCATATGCCCTTGAGCATATGAATGTTGTTTTCTCCCTAGTAGCAACAGCACATCTACCACCTTAGAGGTTTCTGTCACTCCCCCAGGTGAAATAGAGACATGAACCCACTATCGAGCATAAATACCCCCTCTTGGAGTCACTAGCAACTACTCGGCCAAGATAGCTACTAACAACGGAGAGCATGCACGATCATAAACAACATAGAGATAACAAAAGATATAATTCAGTACAGCAACTTAATCATAAACACCAATATTCATCGGATCCCAACAAACCAACATCATAGTATTACATAACGGTGATCTCAATCATGTAGGGCAGCTCATGAGATCTAAACATGAAGCACATGGTGGAGAAGACAACCATCTAGCTACTGCTATGGACCCATAGTCCAAGGTAGACTACTCACTCATCGCTCTGGAGGCAAGCATGGCGATGAAGAAGACCTCCGGTGGCGATTCCCCTCTCCGGCAGGGTGCCGGGAAGAGCTTCTGGACCCTCCCGATCTTCGGGTCGACGGCGGCGGCGGATCGCGATGTATTCTGGAAAACTGATCAGGCCCTTAGGTTTTTCTCGTCAGGGGGTATATGTAGGCGAAAGGGGGCTGTCAGATGTGGAGCCACGCGGCCTCACAAGGGGGTGGCGCGGCCAGGGGCCAGGCCGCGCCGCCCCTATGTGTGGGGGCCACGTGGCCCCCCTCCGTCAGGTCTTCGGATGTTTGGGAGCTCCCCGGTGAAATATGACTTCAAGAACTTGTTTCGTCCAATTCCGAGAATATTTCCTGTGTATCACTTCTGAAACACCAAAACAGCAGAAAACAGGAAACTGGCACTGTGGCACTTCGTTAATAGGTTAGTTCCGGAAAATGTATAAAAGTACCACTAAGTGTAACGAAACAATAGACAAATGGTGTAAAACAAAGCATGGAGCATCAAAAATTATAGATACGTTTGAGATGTATCAGCGACCAACGCCGACGACACCTTGGGCGAAATACTCGCCCCAGTGCCCTCTTCCAACTCCACCAAGCTAATCCGACAGCCGTTTCCCCTCCGAGGAGATCCATGGTCGGATCCCGCTCAGGATTTCACATCGGATTCGCCACCGATCTCGACCCTCGCCGGCTCCTTCCCTGGCACCTGCTGTGCTCCTTCGAGGTGATCAAGTGTGTGTGTGCACGCCGGTGGAAGCGCCGTGGTGGTGCTCCCGGCGGTGCTACGGTGAAGTCGTCCTCGGGTTGCATCTTGTTGGCCGCGCGGGCACTGCCCCGCCATGCCACCAAGATAAGCGCCTGGGCGCCGGTGAGTGTGACCTTCTTCTCTCCTCTCCACCCTCTATTCCTCTCCATGACCATGGCCTTCGACCATGTTGGTCAAGACTGGTGAGCCAAGCTCATAGAGCTAGCTCAAGGATGCTGCTACTGGGTGCAAACTCGTTTCAATTAACTGTGTTTGTCATATTTAGTGATGCCTTGCTTGTTTCTTCTCCTCCTCTGTCAGCACCCATGCTGACAGAGGTGTTGTTCTGGAACTTGCTCATTTGCAAGCTTCAGTTAACACTTGTTAACTCTTGCAATACTGCACTACCCCAGCTAACTGGTTCCATTCTGTGATAGTGAATTGATGCCTCTGTGGTTACTCATATCCCCATGCTGTGGTGCTAGACTGAATGTTGTTATTCAGTTGCTGCTAGTACATGATCTGGAGTAAATGTGTTGCTGTGCTTGCTGCTGCTATTGGTTTATCCAAATGGTCAGATACTATGCTGTGTTGCAATCTTTTGTGACATTAGCTCCAGCATAAGATGTATATGATTCCTAGTTCTAGATCACTAGGAAGATGATTTACTGATATACCTGAACTTGCTTGCCCATTAGCAAGCTAGTTGTGTTGAGGTGCAAGGTCTTCTAACCTTGTGCCCAGCAACTAGGTTCAGGAAATAATCCTATGGTGAAATTTGCCCCTAGTAATTTAGCCAGTGATGCTTGGTCTGAGGCTAGGAATGACCTGTGAGGTGCTAAACTTGTTTAAGTGCTCACTAGTTATTTCATGATGCTTGCAGAGCTTGTGTGCTTGAGGTGCATGCCAAACCTGGCATGTGCCCAGCACAAGCTTCTCTGGGCTGCTTTATTCTTTGTGATATGCCAGTGAAGTGTAAACTGAGGCTTTAATCAACCTTTCCCAATGATGAGCTTGAGCAAAGCATCACTTTGCCAAGCTGAGGGTTTAATCAAAACAATATATGTTGTATACAAGCACTAGCAGTGATGTTCTTGCAAAGTTTCTACCTTTGCCTGTAGTTGTGCAAAAGTGGTGCTGTGTACAGCTGCTGTTGCTGGCTGTTGCTGTTGACTTGCTTCTGACTTGCCTACTTCTCCTGGCTTGGCTACGGCTTGTTCTTCACCTCCTGGACTTGCTCCTGGCCCAGCTTGTCCTTCTCCTCCTGGACTTGCTCCTGGCTTGGTCTTGTGCTTCACTTGGCCTCCATAGTGTTTTGCTGGATGTGATTTCTGATGTGTTGCTATTGCTGTGGAAGAACAGTGATGTTCTTTGTGTGGCTTGATGCTGTGTGCAAGAATAGTGGTGTTCTTGAACTTGTGCTGGTCGAGTGAGCTGCCAACTCCCCTTGGTGCTCCTCACCTGGTCGACTGCTTGGTGTTGCTGGCAGCTGTGGTGCTGCCAGCACAACCTTTGCATGAAGTGACTAAGCTGCTTGAGCTGCTTGTCACCAGGCTTGGTCTGATCCTCTTTGTGGCCGTGTTGTGCACCAGCTATGTGCACAGTGAACTTGTACCCAGTGATTTTTATGAACAGATGCTACACTTGATTAACTATATTCAAGGGTTTATCAAATCAGATACTACACTTGACCATACTTACTCAATGATGCAATGGCAATTAACTTGCCCTAGTCTGAGAGTAAACCTCTAACACTTAACCTTTATTTCTTTGTTTTGTTTCTTTTTGGTTTGTTTTGCAGGTTGCTGAAAATGAAGATTCTAAAATGATCTCCATGAAGATTTGTAGTCCTAGTTTAGATTTAGTTTTCCTTTTAGTTACATCCAATGTAATCTCCTTTTCATTTTCAGAAATGTAAAGACATTGTATATGAGTATAATATCAATAAAATTCTATTTCTGTCAATTGTATATTCTACTTCTATTTCTATTATTCAATTAATGTGTAATTGACTTATTTATTTGTAATTATGGAATATTCCAATTTGAGATAATTCAATAATCAAAGTTAAATTCTAAACCTACTTAACAATACTATCAAGAGATCATGGCAAACTTTTCACAATCCAAAACAGCTCTCACTTTAGATGCTTTGAAGAAGTTCACTCTCCCAGGTTTTCTTTTCTTTTGCGAAAAATTTATTCAGGTTTTTAGGATGCATGTATGCACAATTGTCCTAGATCTACCCTTCGATTTATCCTAAACGCTAGGATATTACAGTCTTCCCCCTTATCCGAACTTCGTCCTGAAGTTAATGCTTTATGTACCTGAAGAGTTCTGGATAGGATTGTCTCAAATCCTCTTCTTTCTCCCAAGTTGCTTCTCTTTCGGAATGATGATTCCATTGTACTTTACAGAATTTGATGGCACGGTTTCGAAGCCTCTTCTAGTTCTCTTCTAAGATCTTTATTGGCTTCTCCTCATATGTCAAATCTGCTTGAAGATTTAGGTCATCATGAGTAACAGAATCTTCTGGTGCTTTCAAGCACTTCCGAAGTTGAGAAACATGGAAGACATTGTGCACTTGCTTCAATTTCGCTGGAAGCTCTAATTCAAAGGCAACACCTCGGTTTTGACTCAGAATCTTGAATGGTCCAATGTATCTTGGGCTTAACTTCCCCTTAATACCGAACCTCTTGACTCCTTTCATCAGACTAACCTTCAGATAGACTAAATTCCCCACTTTGGGTTCCCATGTCCGCCTCTTTTGATCTGCATAACTCTTTTGTCGACTTCGAGCTATTTTCAAACGATCCCGGATGATATCAATGATGCCTTGCTTCTCTTTGACAAAATCAGTTTCAAACTCATGGTTGCCTCCCGGCTCAAACCAACATATTGGAGATCTGCACTTACGACCATATAGTACCTCAAATGGTGCTGCTTTCAAACTGCTTTGGTAGCTGTTGTTGTAGGAAAATTCTGCTAACGGTAAGTGTTCATCCCATGAACCTCCAAAATCAAGAGCACATGCACGAAGCATGTCCTCCAAGATCTGATTAGTTCTTTCTGTTTGCCCTCCAGTTTGAGGATGGTAAGCTGTGCTGAAATCCAACTGCGATCCCAGAGCCATATGAAGATCTCTCCAGAATGTGGATGTAAAAACGGACCCTCTATCAGAGACAATCTTTTTGGGTACTCCATGCTTGCTAACTATCTCTTTTACATAGATCCCCACCAATTTTTCTGCACTATCTTTTTGATTCACAGGTAAGAAATGTGCACTTTTGGTGAGTCGATCCACTATCACCCAGATCATATCTTTATGACTCTTGGTTAAAGGTAAACCGGTGATAAAGTCCATTCCGATTTCTTCCCATTTCCACTCCGGAATGTCCAAAGGTTGAAGTAACCCTGCTGGACTTTGGTGTTCTGCCTTAACTCTTTGACATGTATGACATTCTGCTACATACTTGGCTATGTCCCACTTCATGTTATTCCACCAAAACAACTCTTTGAGATCCATGTACATCTTTGTACCTCCCGGATGTATTGAATATGGTGTCTCGTGGGCCTCCTTGAGAATCAGCCCTTTGATCTCTGGTATATCTGGCACAGAGATTCTGTTCTGGAACCAGAGTGAATTGAAATCACCTAGACGGAATTCAGATGGTCTACCCTCTTCAATCCTGCGGATTTCTTCGGCGATGAATGGATCTTCATCTTGTCTTCTGAATATGGTGTATTTCAAATCACTTTGCCTTTCCTCCATTACACTCATAGTGTGAATACTTCCCAAAGATTGGACCTCCAGACATTCTATTTCCAGTCTTTCCAGGTCCTTAAGCAATTCCTCCGGAATTTCTCTATCCATTTGCTGTGTGACAGTACTCTTTCGGCTTAATGCATCGGCTACCACATTAGCCTTTCCAGGAGTATAGTTGATAGTAAGATCATAATCCTTGATCAACTCTAACCATCTTTTCTGCCTCATGTTTAACTCCTTCTGAGTGAAGAAGTATTTCAGGCTCTTGTGGTCGGTGTAGAGCTCACATTTGGCTCCATAAAGAAATTGCCTCCATTGCTTGAGAGCAAATACCACTGCTGCCAATTCAAGGTCATGTGTTGGGTAATTGACTTCATGTGGTTTAAGTTGTCTTGAACCATAAGCAATTACTCTCCGGTCTTGCATCAGAACACAACCCAGTCCATTCTTGGATGCATCGCAGTAAACTGTATAATCTTTTCCAGCTTCTGGTACTGCTAAGATAGGTGCTGTTGTGAGTTTCTTTTTCAGCTCTTGAAAACTCTCTTCACATTTCTCAGTCCACTCAAATGGAGTGTTTTTCCTTAACAATTTGGTCATCGGCCCTGCTATCTTAGAGAATCCTTCAATAAACCTCCGATAATATCCGGCCATTCCTAGAAATCCTCTGATTTCCTTCACATTGGTTGGAGCTTGCCAATCCAAGACTGACTGAACTTTGCTTGGATTCACAGCAATCCCTTCCTTGCTAATGACATGACCAAGGAATTCAACTTGATCCAGCCAAAATTCACACTTACTGAACTTAGCATACAGCTGATGTTCTCTTAACACTTGCAATGCCATTCTGAGATGTTTGGCATGATCCTCTTTATTCTTGGAATAAATCAGAATATCGTCGATAAATACTATCACAAACTTGTCCAAATATGGCATAAAAATCTTCTTCATCAAATTCATGAAAATAGCCGGAGCATTGGTCAGACCAAAAGGAACAACTAAGTATTCGTGATGGCCATACCTTGAGACAAATGCAGTCTTTGGTACATCTTCAGGCTTTATCTTGATTTGATGATACCCTGATCTCAGATCAATTTTTGAGAAAACTCCAGCTCCATGGACTTGATCAAACAAATCTTGAATTCTTGGCAAAGGATACTTGTTTTTGATTGTGACATTGTTCAAATTCCTAAAATCCCCGCACATTCTTCTGCCTCCATCTCTTTTATGAACAAAGATGACTGGCGAACCCCAAGGTGATATACTTTCTTGGATGAATCCCTTACTTACCAACTCATCCAACTGCTCTTTCAGCTCTTTCAACTCTTTAGGACCCATTTTATAGGGTGCTTGTGAAATTGGTGTTGTACCGGGCTTTAAATCAATAGTGAATTCTATTTCCCGATCCGGTGGCATTCCCGGCAACTCTTGGGGAAATACATCCAGGAACTCATTAACCACTGGAATATCTTCCAGCTTAGCCTCTTTCAGTGAATTGAGCTGAATTCCAATCTCCACATGGGTATGCTTATCTGCTTGATAAGTAATCCTTCCACCTCCCGGCTTCTGGATTGATACTGTCTTCTCTTCACAATCAAATTGTGCTCCGTGATCGGACATCCAATCCATGCCCAGAACAACTTCAATTCTTTTAAGTGGGAGAACATAAAGATCGGCATAGTAAGGACAGTCGCAGATCGTAATGATCTGGTCTGGTTTGAATTGGGATACTAAAAGTTTACCCCCGGCAGTCACAACAGTCATAGGATGTGCTATCGCCTGACACCTCAACCCATATTTTTCAACAAAATCTTTGGAAATGAATGAGGTAGTGGCTCCGGTATCAAATAAAACTTTACCAGGATGAGTAAGGATGCTTAGCGTACCTATGACCGCCGTTTCAGAATTGTTCGCCTCCTCCAGGGATGTGCAGTTTAATCTCCCAAAATTACGGCCTCTTTTTCCGTTCCCATTCTTGCTGCTGCTACCTCCAGATGCAGGTTGGCCACCCCCTCCTGTCTTGCCTCCACGGTTATCCGGCCATCCTCCCGCTGGTTTGTTTGGACAATCAGGACGAATATGACCTTCCTTCCCGCAACCGTAACAGATAACCCTTGGCTTGCTGCAATCTTTCTGGATATGTCCTGGAAGTCCACACTTGTGGCAGAGAATATGACTCTTTGATGTGAATGTCTTTCGATTGGGTGGAGCTCCTCCAGTTCTGACCCTGGGTTTGAAACTCAGAGTTGGAGTACTTCGGGTTGGTTGCACCCTCTTGGCCTCCGTCTTGGCTCTCTTCAGTCGGCTCATTTGAACCAACTTGTAGTCATTTTCCCAAGTAATGGCGGTATCCATGAGTTCTTGGAAGCTACGCGGCTTCGTCAACTTCATCTGCATCGCCGCATATGGATCCAGTCCTCTGAGAAACCTCTTCACTCTCTTACCGTCTGTACTCACCTCGTCACTTGCGTAACGAGATAGTCTAGTGAACTCCTTGATGTATGCCATCATTGTGGCACTCCCCTGTGTTAGATCTTCAAACTCCCTTCTCTTCAGCTCAACCACACTTTCGGGTACATGGAAGGTACGGAATCTTTCTTTGAATTCATCCCAAGAGAATACCTTCTCTGGAAGTTGGAGTGTCACTTCGTTGTCCCACCATGAAGCGGCTGGTCCAGACAGAAGGTGTACAGCATATCGAACCTTCTCTTCGTCGTTGGCTCCCACCGCCTTAAGTTTTCTCTCGGTATCCATAAGCCAATCTTCCGCATCCATTGGCTCAACTGCGGATGCAAAAGGTAGTGGTTTGGCGTTGAGGAAGTCGGAAAGACTTACCCCTCTTGCCTCTGGGATCCTTCCGGCTCCAACATGACCCATAAGTTCTTGCATGAATTTATTCTGGGTCTCTTGCATGAACTGCATATACTGCATGAAGCTTTGCTCTGCTAAAGGCCTGAACGGTGGTGGTGGTAGATGGGCTTGATTATCTTGATCAGCCTTAGCTTTGGCTTCCAATTCTGCCTGCTGATCCTGCATTGCTTTCGCTTGAGCTTCTTGAGCTAGGCGCTGCTCCTCCGCATCGGCAGCTAATCCCGCATCCATAGCCCCTCTAGTCCTGTAACATAAAGCAAAGAACTCATAGTTACACCATGCCCATGTTTTCTGAGCTTCACTTTATGCTCAGAACTAGTCACACAATGGAAAACCAAAATCCAAATCCAAATGGAAGATCTCGAGAAAACCAAATTATTAAGCACATATAAACATCACATACAAGTCATCATACATGGTTCTTATTACAACACTTTCTCACCAAAGGTGAGATACTCTCATAAACCGAGACTGGAAGTACTACCGTCTCTCTTATTATTTCAACATACTACTCGCCCTAGCTGCACTCACAGATACAACTAAGCTTCTGTCTTGATCTTGACATCGGTTCCTGCTTTCACGGCTCGTAGTACATACCCGGAGTCCACCCGTGATGGCGTGAAGTCCGGCGTACCGCCTCTGGAACAAACGGCCTCCCGCCCGGAACATAATCCAAGTCGGATGTGTCCATAGCTGAAGTATCACTCAACACGAGTCCGTTCAATCCCAGGTAACTCTCGAAGTACACACTGGTCTCATGAGCAGTCATGGTAGGAAAAGGCTCTGCCTCTCCATAACACACACTCTCTGTGCAATAGGTGTGGTCAAAGTGTACATCCTGCTCCATAGGAGTCACATCTGGATCCTGACTCTCAAACTGGACCTCCATCGGATCCTCCTCCTCAATGGATACAACCGGAGTGACTACTGCCTCGCCAACTCCTGCTGCGTGAACTGTCCCTCCGTAAGGACCAGTGTACTGTTGACCGTCTCCCAGCCAATCAAACCTCCATCCATCAGAGTTCTCAATAGGCATCTCGGACTCCGAGACCCCCTTGAGACCCTGCTGCGCCTCCATACTAGAAGTGATAACAGGATAATGTATGGGTTCTGGAGTGGGTGAATACCTGGAAGGTCCAGGCTGTGTCGGATAACCATGAGTTTCCCCAACCGGTGGGAAATGAGATCCCTCCGACTCCTGTCTAGTCGCCTGTGTTCGCTTCTGCCTTCTTTTAGTATCCGTAAGGTCTTCTAGCATCTCGGTCTTTTCTTCCGTAATAACCTGGTGAGTGTTATACAGTGACCCCACCATCTTCCTATACCTATCAAGAAGTCTGGCTGTAAACATCGGCTTCTTCTTAACCAGAACATCATGATCCATTGCCGGCTCACCCCCAGTGTGTCATGGGGAATAGCGGCAAAAGTAGTGCCAACTAAATCCACTGCTCTATACTCTCTGATAGTAGCAAGAGCTCGAACTACCGCCTCGTGGTAAGCTGCAGTCTCGCCTCTACCTTCCCCTGAAGGCTGCACTGTACTAGGTACCAGTCCGTCCGGTAGCATAATAACCACACGGTACTTGACCGTAGTCCCGTCATCCTTGTAATAGTAAGTCTTAATAGGGATGTCGGTGTTATGTCCAAAAGCCCGTAGTAACGTTCCTAACTGCTCAGTCAAGGTTCCCTCATAGTCTTCCAAAGTACCCCTCTGTGACCAAACGGTACGTGCTGGAGTTCTCGATGACATAATAGCTGTTACAAGAATAAGATAGTGAATTAGTATGATGCATCATAATAAAGAATTATAACACTAAAAATATGACTAAGTTATTCCCAAGTGAATAACCATCATAGATTTAGAGAACTCTTTACCGTTGCTAATAAACTCCTACAGGTTCTCTCCCTTTACTAGGTTTCCAACCTAAGGTCAAAGCAATTGCTCTGATACCAGCTGCGGTGACCCAGCATACCACTGCATGTTGTAGTATGCAAGTCATTGATATAACACTTGCGGAACAAGCCTCCACAAATATTACATCCCTCAGAATGGTACAACAGAAGCATTGCGGGCCCAAATACAAAGTGATCCACATTTATTACAAACCAAAGCGTGATGATACCGAAATGCTCCCAATAAAGAGAACACTTCAAGTGCTTAGTGTTTACAGCAACTGAAAACTCAAATAATTAAACACGGGGAGAACTCAACAACCTCTTTATATGCTACAGTTGCTCGGTTCCCCAGCTATGGTACTACTCTACCAGTTAGTATTTCTTCACCCTGACTCTTCTCCGGAGGATGCTCCGTATCGAATGAAGTAGTCTACTCCTTCGACGCCGTGTGAAAGATCCGGCTCCTCGTAGAAGATGTCCTCCTGGCCTTCGATTGCGTTGAGAGTGGCCTCGTCGAGTTCTTCACAGTCTAGCAAGGGTTTAAGAGATTGGGGTGAGTAACGAGCGTTACCCAGCAAGTTTCTTTAGCAAGAAGGTGTGTGATATGCATTTTTAGTAGCCACAGACCCAAAGAGGTCATAGGCAAATGCAGGTTTTCGATATTGTTTTCTTGAAAGATTGCTTTTACTTTAGAAAACTATGCCCAACAGCCAACACAGGGGTAGTGCCTTGAGAGCACCTTTCCTGCGGCGTTCGCAGCTCCTTCCCGGAACAAGGGGTAACATGTCACATCTTTTTACACTCTGCAGAGGTGTGTCCTTCCAAAAGAGATCAAAGCCTTGCTGCACAACCGGGTGTACATTCCCGTCCACAATTCCTTGATGTGGGGCCCAGTCAGTGATCCAAGCCAATCACTGCCTTCTCCGCACAACGCATGCCCACCCAATTCACGCAAGCAGATTGTGCCCCTGATATTCACCCCCAACGATGAAGTACCTAGGCGTCCCTTGCGGACCATCATAGACACCAGTGCCGTGAGAACTTAGGTGTCCCACCCATATGCAAGTAGTCCTGCCGGACCTACTGCCACCGGCAACTGGCTGCCCGTTGACATGCGAACGAGAGAAGATACAGCTGACTTTCCCGTCCCATTCCAAGTCTCTTGGATGACACGGTTTTTACGGCGCTAGAATAACTGTGGCATTGGTTGTTAATCCTAGGTTTACTTTCCCGTGCAAGTGGAACCTCCACCACCACAATCTTACCATGGTTCCACCTGCCAGCCTTCCTAGGTTATCACCACTGGTCGATAACCACTAGTCATGTTCATTTATGAAAATAGGTTTTCCAACCACTTTTCAAATGTTAGAGTTTGAAGTCATCACTTTGCAAGAAGTTTCAAAACTAGTGCATTCAAAAGATATGAGCAAGATAAACTTGCCTTGTGACTGAAAGGTAATGGAGTCGGATACTTGGCGTTGCTCCTGATCTCCTTGTTCTACAGAAAATCAAGTATTGTCCGATAAGGACAATGTTGCAAGAAATAGTGGAATGCTATGCATAATGAGATGCTATGCATGGTGGTTTATGAATTAGGTTTTCTTATTTGTGTGTTTTACCCACTTTCTAGGGTTTGAATAGTTTTTTAGCAACACAACTTGTATTTGTGTGTTTTACCCAAGACTTTCTTGGGTTTTAAAGACTTTCTTAAAATATCGATTGTATTTGTGTGTTTTACCCCATTGGGTTGTTGAGGTAATTAAGTAAGAGTTTGGAATTAAAGTTTTAAGTTATAAAACTTTAATTTAAGTGATTTGAAAAGAGAAAGGTTTAATTTTTAAAAGAAGAAATTCTATTTTGATAATATAATAATATTTTAAGGTTTTTGAAAATAAAATTCAAAAACTTTTAATAATATGTTTGAAAGAATAATTCAGAAATTTGAGTTTTATTTAAATGCTTATTTCATTAGAAAATAAGAGGGTGTTTTATTAAGGGTATTTAAGATTTGGAATTTGGTTTGAATTCAGAAAGGAATGGGTATTTGAATTAAAATTTTGGATTAAATCAAATTGGTAAAAAATCCACTCGGCCCACCTGGCCTGTTAGCCTCCTGGCCCAATTGACCTGCCAGCCCACCTAGCCCACCTGGCTGTCTAAACCAGCTGGCTCGGGTCTGGGTCGGTCAAACCGACCCAGCCCAGCCCTGGCTGCCCCTCTCTCTCTCACCCCCGTCGCCTCTCTGGCGAACTGTGTCGCCTCCGCCGTCGCCCGGCCGCTCCGGCCACCTCCGGCGACCAACGCCGACGACACCTTGGGCGAAATACTCGCCCCAGTGCCCTCTTCCAACTCCACCAAGCTAATCCGACAGCCGCTTCCCCTCAGAGGAGATCCATGGTCGGATCCCGCTCGGGATTTCACATCGGATTCGCCACCGATCTCGACCCTCACCGGCTCCTTCCCTGGCACCTGCTGTGCTCCTTCGAGGTGATCAAGTGTGTGTGTGCACGCCGGTGGAAGCGCCGTGGTGGTGCTCCCGGCGGTGCTACGGTGAAGTCAACCTCGGGTTGCATCTTGTTGGCCGCGCGGGCACTGCCCCGCCATGCCACCAAGATAAGCGCCTGGGCGCCGGTGAGTGTGACCTTCTTCTCTCCTCTCCACCCTCTGTTCCTCTCCATGACCATGGCCTTCGACCATGCTGGTCAAGACTGGTGAGCCAAGCTCATAGAGCTAGCTCAAGGATGCTGCTACTGGGTGCAAACTCGTTTCAATTAACTGTGTTTGTCATATTTAGTGATGCCTTGCTTGTTTCTTCTCCTCCTCTGTCAGCACCCATGCTGACAGAGGTGTTGTTCTGGAACTTGCTCATTTGCAAGCTTCAGTTAACACTTGTTAACTCTTGCAATACTGCACTACCCCAGCTAACTGGTTCCATTCTGTGATAGTGAATTGATGCCTCTGTGGTTACTCATATCCCCATGCTGTGGTGCTAGACTGAATGTTGTTATTCAGTTGCTGCTAGTACATGATCTGGAGTAAATGTGTTGCTGTGCTTGCTGCTGCTATTGGTTTATCCAAATGGTCAGATACTATGCTGTGTTGCAATCTTTTGTGACATTAGCTCCAGCATAAGATGTATATGATTCCTAGTTCTAGATCACTAGGAAGATGATTTACTGATATACCTGAACTTGCTTGCCCATTAGCAAGCTAGTTGTGTTGAGGTGCAAGGTCTTCTGACCTTGTGCCCAACAACTAGGTTCAGGAAATAATCCTATGGTGAAATTTGCCCCTAGTAATTTAGCCAGTGATGCTTGGTCTGAGGCTAGGAATGACCTGTGAGGTGCTAAACTTGTTTAAGTGCTCACTAGTTATTTCATGATGCTTGCAGAGCTTGTGTGCTTGAGGTGCATGCCAAACCTGGCATGTGCCCAGCACAAGCTTCTCTGGGCTGCTTTATTCTTTGTGATATGCCAGTGAAGTGTAAACTGAGGCTTTAATCAACCTTTCCCAATGATGAGCTTGAGCAAAGCATCACTTTGCCAAGCTGAGGGTTTAATCAAAACAATATATGTTGTATACAAGCACTAGCAGTGATGTTCTTGCAAAGTTTCTACCTTTGCCTGTAGTTGTGCAAAAGTGGTGCTGTGTACAGCTGCTGTTGCTGGCTGTTGCTGTTGACTTGCTTCTGACTTGCCTACTTCTCCTGGCTTGGCTGCGGCTTGTTCTTCACCTCCTGGACTTGCTCCTAGCCCAGCTTGTCCTTCTCCTCCTGGACTTGCTCCTGGCTTGGTCTTGTGCTTCACTTGGCCTCCATAGTGTTTTGCTGGATGTGATTTCTGATGTGTTGCTATTGCTGTGGAAGAACAGTGATGTTCTTTGTGTGGCTTGATGCTGTGTGCAAGAACAGTGGTGTTCTTGAACTTGTGCTGGTCGAGTGAGCTGCCAACTCCCCTTGGTGCTCCTCACCTGGTCGACTGCTTGGTGTTGCTGGCAGTTGTGGTGCTGCCAGCACAACCTTTGCATGCAGTGACTAAGCTGCTTGTCACCAGGCTTGGTCTGATCCTCTTTGTGGCCGTGTTGTGCACCAGCTATGTGCACAGTGAACTTGTACCCATTGATTTTTATGAACAGATGCTACACTTGGTTAACTATATTCAAGGGTTTATCAAATCAGATACTACACTTGACCATACTTACTCAATGATGCAATGGCAATTAACTTGCCCTAGTCTGAGAGTAAACCTCTAACACTTAACCTTTATTTCTTTGTTTTGTTTCTTTTTGGTTTGTTTTGCAGGTTGCTGAAAATGAAGATTCTAAAATGATCTCCATGAAGATTTGTAGTCCTAGTTTAGATTTAGGTTTCCTTTTAGTTATATCCAATGTAATCTCCTTTTCATTTTCAGAAATGTAAAGACATTGTATATGAGTATAATATCAATAAAATTCTATTTCTGTCAATTGTATATTCTACTTCTATTTCTATTATTCAATTAATGTGTAATTGACTTATTTATTTGTAATTATGGAATATTCCAATTTGAGATAATTCAATAATCAAAGTTAAATTCTAAACCTACTTAACAATACTATCAAGAGATCATGGCAAACTTTTCACAATCCAAAACAGCTCTCACTTAAGATGCTTTGAAGAAGTTCACTCTCCCAGGTTTTCTTTTCTTTTGCGAAAAATTTATTCAGGTTTTTAGGATGCATGTATGCACAATTGTCCTAGATCTACCCTTCGATTTATCCTAAACGCTGGGATATTGCAGTTACTAAAAAGGATCATTATCCTTTACCATTTATAGATCAAATGCTACAGAGGTTATCTAAGAAAACTCATTTTTGTTTTCTTGATGGTTATTCTGGTTTCTCTCAGATTGCTGTTAAAAAGATAGATCAAGAGAAAACCACTTTTACTTGTCCTTATGGAACTTATGCTTATAGACGCATGCCGTTTGGTTTGTGCAATGCTCCTGCTACTTTTCAAAGATGCATGTCTGCTATTTTTCATGGGTTTTGTCAAGAAATTGTGGAGGTTTTCATAGACGATTTTTCCGTCTATGGAACTTCTTTTGATAAATGTTTGCACAATCTTGATAAAGTTTTGCAGAGGTGTGAAGAAACTAATCTTGTTCTAAATTGGGAGAAATGCCACATTATGGTGAATGAAGGAATTGTTCTTGGACATAAAATCTCTAAAAGAGGCATTGAAGTTGACAGAGCAAAGGTTGAAGCAATTGAGAAAATGCCCTGTCCTAGAGATGTTAAAGGTATTCGTAGTATTCTTGGTCATGTTGGTTTCTATAGGAGGTTTATTAAATATTTCACTAAGATTTCGAAGCCTCTTACTAATCTTCTTCAAAAGGATGTAGCATTTGTTTTTTATGATGATTGTAAGGAAGCTTTTGAAACTCTTAAGAAGGCTTTAACTACTGCTCCTATTGTTCAGCCACCTGATTGGAATTTACCCTTTGAAATTATGTGTGATGCTAGTGATTTTGCTGTTGGTGCTGTTCTTGGACAGCGCGTAGATAAGAAGTTGAATGTTATTCATTATGCTAGTAAGACTCTTTATGCTGCTCAGAAGAATTATGCTACTACTGAGAAGGAGTTTCTTGCTGTTGTTTTTGCATGTGATAAGTTTAGACCTTACATTGTTGATTCTAATGTTACTATTCATACTAATCACGCTGCTATTAGATATCTTATGTCGAAGAAGGATGCTAAGCCTAGGCTTATTAGATGGGTGTTGCTTTTACAAGAGTTTGATTTGCATATTGTAGATAGGAAAGGTGCTGAAAATCCTGTTGTCGACAATTTGTCTAGATTGGAAAACGTTTCTTTTGATCCTATTCCTGTTAATGATAGTTTTCCAAATGAACAGCTGGCTTCAATAAATGTAACTTCGCGAGACCTTCCTTGGTATGCTGATTATGCTAACTTCATTGTTTCCAAGTATTTGCCTCAAACCTTTACAGCTCAGCAAAGAAGAAAATTCTTTTATGATTTGAGGCATTATTTTTGGGATGACCCACACTTATATAAAGAAGGAGTTGATGGTATTATGCGAAGATGTGTTCCAGAATATGAGCAACAAGAAATATTGAGAAAATGTCATGGTAGTGCTTATGGAGGACATCATGCTGGGGATAGAACTGCACAAAAGGTTCTACAATCAGGTTTTATTGGCCAACCCTTTTTAAAGATGCTAGAAAGTTTGTTTTATCTTGTGATGAATGCCAAAGAGTGAGTAATATTTCTAGACGTAATGAAATTCCAATGAATTATACTCTTGTTATTGAACCATTTGATTGCTGGGGATTTGACTTTATGGGTCCTTTTCCTCCTTCAGAAGGTTATACTCATATACTTGTTGTTGTTGATTATGTTACCAAGTGGGTAGAAGCCATACCTACGAAGAGTGCCGATGGTGAGACCTTGTTAAAAATGCTTAAGGATGTTATTTTTCCTAGGTTTGGTGTACCTAGATATCCTATGACTGACGGAGGTTCTCATTTTATTCATAGAGGTTTTAGAAAAACTCTTGCTAGATATGACGTTAATCATAGAATTGCTTCTGCTTATCATCCCCAAACTAGTGGGCAGGTAGAGCTTTCGAATAGTGAGATCAAGTCTATCTTGCAGAAGACTGTAAATAGATCTAGGAAAAACTGGGCTAGCAAGTTAAATGATGCTTTATGGGCTTATAGAACTGCTTATAAGAACCCCATGGGCATGTCTCCTTACAAGATGGTTTACAAAAAAGCGTGTCACTTGCCCTTAGAATTAGAACACAAAGCTTTTTGGGCATTGAAAGAGCTTAATAGGGATTTTAAACTCGTCGGTAAGAAAAGGTTGCTTGATTTGAGTTCTTTAGATGAGTGGAGAAATGAAGCTTACGAGAATCCCAGGCTTTTCAAGGAGAAAGTCAAGCAATGGCATGATAAGAGAATTCTTAAGAGAGAGTTTCATGTTGGTGAGAAAGTTCTATTGTATAGGTCTCGTTTCAGATTTTTTGCAGGAAAATTACTCTCAAAATGGGAAGGACCCTATGCTATTGAAGAGGTGTACCGCTCAGGTGCGATAAAGATTGCTTCATTAAAAGATAACACTACACAAGTGGTGAATGGGCAAAGACTTAAACATTTTATTGCTGGAGATTCTTATAATGAAGATGTTGATATTATTCAAACGGTGACTCCGGAAGAATTCCTTTTCGAATAGTTAACAGTTCTAGTCAGGAAAGGTTCGCGTTAAACTTTTCCATTAATATTTTTATTGTTTTTATTAAATATGAAAAATCATGAGACAAAAACGGGAAGGAGACGGAGTCCGGTGGCTCCTCACCACCAGGGGCGCGCGGGCCCACTCCAGGCCACGCTGCCCTGTGCCTCGTCCAGCGTGTCCTCAGCATGCATTGATGCAGCGTCTGGCTGTCTGCGCCGGCTATCAATGCCCTGATGCTCGATGACCGCGTTTGGCAGCGTGCGACCAGTGGCCAACGCCCACGGCCAGCGCCTTTATAAGCCAGGTCTCGGCACGCCATGGCCACACACCTAGCCGTCGTAGCCACTATGACCGGCCATTGGCCTTCAACCAGAAAACCAAGCATGACCACGAGGCCTCAGGCTTGGTGATGCGGTACGGTGTTGATAGTTTTTCACCGTTCAGTTGGGAACCCCAAGAGGAAGGTATGATGAATATAGCAGCAAGGTTTTCCCTCAGTTAAGAAACCAAGGTTTATCGATCCAAAGGGGAAAAAGCCAATACGACAGAAGGTGATGCCCGCTAGCTTGCGACAGCTCCGGACAATTTATAGGGCGCCTCGTCCGAGCTTTGCTTTGCGTGCGGCAACGTGGAACCTGCACACAACACAACCAAATATTTTGCTCCCAACTTACGATGAGGTTGTCAATCTCACCGGTTTGCTGTAAACAAAGGAATGAGCATATCGAGTAGAAAATAGCAATAGTATGCGAGTAAAGTAAACAGTGCGAGTAAAGTAAACAGGTAATAGAAATATGATGGAAATAGGACCGGGGTGGACAGTTCACTAGTGGTGTCTCTCCATAAGATAAAATAATACATGCTGGGTAAACAAATTACAGTTGGGCAATTGATAGAATAAAGACAACGTGCATATGATGAGATGATCACTATGACATTTACTCTGGGCATTACAACAAAATACATAGACCGCCATCCAACTGCATCTATGACTAATAATCCACTTGTGGCGAATCAATCCGAGAACTCCACAAGTATTAAGTTGCGAACAACGGATAATTGCATTAAGCAAAGTGTGTAATGTAAACAAAGCATATGCCCTCGAGCATATGAATGTTGTTTTCTCCCTAGTAGCAACAGCACATCTACAACCTTAGAGGTTTCTGTCACTCCTCCAGATTAAATAGAGGCATGAACCCAATATCGAGCATAAATACCCCCTCTTAGAGTCACTAGCAACTACTCGGCCAAGATAGCTACTAACAACGGAGAGCATGCAAGATCATAAACAATATAGAGATAACAAAAGATAATATTCAGTACTTCAACTCAATCATAACACCAATATTCATCGGATCCCAACAAACACAACATGTAGAATTACATAACTGGTGATCTCAATCATGTAAGGCAGCTCATGAGATCTAAACATGAAGCACATGGTGGAGAAGACAACCATCTAGCTAGTGCTATGGACCCATAGTCCAAGGTAGACTACTCACTCATCGTGCCGGAGGCAAGCATGGCGATGAAGAAGACCTCCGGTGATGATTCCCCTCTCCGGCAGGGTGCCGGGAAGAGCTTTTGGACCCTCCCGATCTGAGGGTCGACGGCGGCGGCGGATCGCGATGTGTTCTAGAAAAGTGATCAGGTCTTTAGGTTTTTTCCGTCGGGGGGTCTTTATAGGCGAAGGGGCATCGTCAGGAGTGGACCGAGGCGATCTCACACATAGGGCGCGCGGCCCAGCCCCTGGTCGCGCCGCCCTGTTGTGTGGGGCCCTCGTGGCCCCACTCCGTCTCCTCTTCGGTTCTCTGTAAGCTTCGGTGAAATTCTGGGCGACTGGCTTTGATTTCGTCCAATTCCGAGAATATGTCCTGTGTAACTTTTATGAAACACAAAAATAGCAGAAAATAGGGAACTCGCACTGTGGCGACTTGTTAATAGGTTAGTTCTGGAAAATGCATAAAAGTGCCACGAAGTGTAACGAAACACTAGGCAAATGGTGTAAAAACAAGCATGGAGCATCAAAAATTATGGATACATTTGAGACGTATCAGCATCCCCAAGCTTAACTCATACTCGTCCTCGAGTAGGTAAGTGATAACAAAAGAAATAATTTTTGAGGTGACATGCACCTACACAATCTTGATCATCTATGTAAGCGTTGTGCGCTGGGATCAAAAGAACTTAAAACATGGGCATGAAAGGTATGATCTCGATAGAAGAAACTTAGCAACCATGTTATAACATGAAAATGAACACAAACAAAAGATCATGAAAATGAAACAATGAAAGTCAAACGTGTGTTCAAATCATAAGGAAAAACATACAAATGGTTTTCAGCTTGTCCTTCATGGAGAGCAAAACATAAATGCATAGGACACCTTCGAGTTTAAGAGGGAGACTAGATACAAATAATTTAAGAACAAGTGAAACCAACAATACGAATCAATCAATGAAAACTTTGGGACAATGCACATTATACTAAGAATGACAACTATGCTCACTTAATGGTGCATAAAGGTAGAAGGTGGTGACTCAACATAAAAGTAAAAGAAAGGCCCTTCGCGGAGGGAAGCAGTGATTGCAAGTTTTATAAACCTTCAAAAATTATGGTACTTACCGGCTTTAAGCTCTCACTGCCCCCATCATAAACATCTTGAATGGTTAAAGTTAATGCGAGAATACTTATACTGCATATGCTTGACAAATCATAAGTTGAAAACCTCGTGTCCCGTGAATACGAGTACCCAAACCTCATGCTACTTTACTTAGAGTCCCAAGCAAGCTCTTGTCATTGTAAGTATATACGTATCATCAAGAACCGCTAACGGGGTACCTCCGTGCCCGATCACATGGAACAAGCCCACATCAAAATGACAAGACAAGCAGACAATGAACACCTCGACATCTCTTTTATTTACCATTTGTATAGCTTTTTATTTTGAGATGCGTCGTCGAATGTCCACTATGGGCATGCTGGAAATTTCCACCATGAATATGCATGGCTTAGATTGGCGGCCCAGGCGTTTCTCTAACACATATACAAACTCCATGATCCCGCAAGATTACCAATTCATTTCACACCGCGAGTATCCATAAACAAAAGATCACGATATCAACTCAAATAAGAAGTGCAATGTTGAAAGCTTGCCCCATGACGGCATGGCTGGGCTAGTTCCCAACTTACAAATTGCAAGCATAACAACTCAACATAAGAGACCACAATGTCAAATTCTTAAGAACGAGAAAAATAAAGTGTGCCATCCGGTTCGTGAGAGCTTTACTAACCAATTTTTGCATAACACTGGTAAGAGTTTAATTTAAGAGTAGATAAAAGCAAGTCAAATGTACTTTGGAATAGCAAATTGCTAATAGGTATGTATGGTAGACACAATGGCAAACTTGGTTTTTAAGAGTTGGATGCACGAGTAGAGCTCATACTCAGTACAAAACGAAGGCTAGCAAAAGACTGGGAGCGACCAACTAAGAGAGCAATAACGGCCATAATCATGTAAAGCGACAAAGCAACATTAAAAGAAGCATAAGATGGCATCAAAAGTCAAAAACTAAATGATCATAGAGGCTATGGTGACTTTGTAAGAGTCTAACATGTGTGAGAATGCGCCAAGTCAACTCAAATAAAGCATCAAGGAGAAAACCAAAATAATGCTTCCAAACGATAAAAACAACGCATGATTTTTTCAAAGGCTCATTAAGCAATCTCAGTTATTTGAGACAAGTCATGCTACAGAAAAACCACTAAGCATGATAGAAAAAAGACATCAAGCACAACATGTAAAAGCCTAGGTCGCAGTCTACACAAGCTCCTTCTTGTACCACTTTTTTGCATAATGTTTTTCTCTTTTCCAACACCATTCAAACTTTTTATAAACACCTCTTTTCATAAAAACCAATAAAGACCAGAGACAAAAATACACCTTGATGAAAAGATATAAGAAGATCCGAACACATATCAAGGCGAAAATCGAAAACTAAACACAGTTCTAGCAAAAGAAGAACACTCGTTCAAACGAAGAGTGAAAAACAGAGTGTTCTTGGCAAATGAAAAGCAAGGCAACTTCTCCAAAAGAAATTTGTTGGGGTCCAACCATTTATTGCAGCAAAAAAACTAAACTAAACTGAAAACTAAAAACAACTGACGCTCCAAGAAAAACGCATAATGCATGAAGCAATAAAAATATAGTGTCTTAAAAGGTGACCTGATTTTTGCCGATGAAGAAGGGGTGCCTCGGGGCATCCCCAAGCTTTGACGCTTGTACTTCTTGGATATTTCTTGAGGTGATGCATGGGCATCCCCAAGCTTGAGCTTTTGTCCATTCTTCAACTCATCTCATCACTCTCCGATCACTACACTTGAAAACTTCCTTCATACAAAACTAAACACAAATCTATTAGCAACATTAGT